>CAUYRH010122883.1:0-36392 GCA_963574655.1 Perodicticus potto | reverse complement strand
CAATTTTCTAATTGATTTGCCTTTTTCATTGTTGAGTTTATAAAATGCTTTCTATATTCTTGATACAAACCCTTCATCAAATGTTTGAATAGGAGATATTTTCCCCCAGGCTGTCTTCTCTTTTCATCCTTTTAACAGATTCTAATCTGTGAAATATACGTGTAAATGCAGATTACGAGGGTTAGAATAAGGGAAGTGGAATCAATTGCTTAATGAATCAAACTACCAATAAGGGGGCCCTGAAAGGAGACCCCCGACTTGTATTGATTCTGAGTATATGTGTATTAGGCTGTGGAAATTATCCACAGATTACTGAAATTTGGTTTAATTTTTAATTATTTTTCACATCTGTGTCTCATTTTATGTAGTGCATATTGTTATGGCTTAAGTTTTTCAGATCTTTTCTTCTCCATTTGTTCTGATAATTTTTTCTAGTCTTTATCTAACTTAATACTATTCGCTTCATACTATATAGTACTCATCTCTAGAAGTTCAATGTGTGCCTTTTAAAAAATATTCTATGCTGGGCAAGGTGGCTCACAACTGTAAACCTAGCGCTCTGGGAGGCTGAATCAGGAGGAACACTTGAGCTCAGGAGTTCAAGACCAGCCAGAGTGAAAGTGAGACCATGTCTCTGCTAAAAAGTAGAAAAAATTAAGCTAGGCATTGGAGTGGGCATGGATAGTCCCAGCTATTTGGGAGGCTGAAGCAGGAGGATGGCTTGAGCCGAGGACTTGAGGTTGCTGTGAGCTAGGCTGACTCCAGGGCACGCTTGCCTGGAGCAACAGAGTAAGACTCTGTCTCAAATAAACAATTGAATAAATAATAAAAAATTAAAAAGTAATTATTCTGTGCTTCTGCATAACATTCTGATCTTACAGAATACTATGATAATGATAATGTAATATCCCTGTCTAAAATTTGTGCCAATTCTCGATCAGTTTTAACTGAGTGTCCAACTTTCATTATGAATTACATCATCTTCCTTATTTGCATGTCTGAATAATTTTTATTATATGTCAGATGTTATAAATTTTGCCTTGTTAGGTGCTGGATAGTTTTATTTGCTTACTCTTGAGCTTTCTATGGAACACAATTTGTTTACCTAAAATTATTTTGTATTTTCTGATTTTGTCCATGAAATCTTTTAGCAGGGGCTCTGTGCCTGTAGCTCAGCGGCTAGAGCACCAGCTGGCAGGTTCAAACCCAGCCTGGGCCTGCCAAACAACAATGACAACTACAACCAAAAAATAGCCAGGCGTTGTGGTGGGTGCCTGTGGTCCCAGCTACTCAGGAGGCTGAGGCAAGAGAATCACTTAAGCCCAAGAGTTGGAAGTTGCTGTGAGCGGTGATGCCACAGCACTCTACCCAGGGCAACATAGTGAGATTCTATGTCAAATAAATAAATAAATAAATAAATAAATAAATAAATAAATAATTAGCAGTTACAGAGCAGTGTTTAGTATTGGGGAAAACATAATACCCCACAAAAGAGGCAAGATTTCTGTGTTCTACTAAATTCTCCACGGATTATGAGAGCTTTCTTGATGAATCCTAGTGTAACCGAGTCTGTCTGTTTGCCCTTCTGTGAGAACCAGGCATCCTTGTCTGTAATCGGTTCCAGTGGTTCTTACCTTGGGTGCTCCCCTCACAAGCATCCTGTAAGACGCCTTCTGCGAGTCTCCGCCAACGTCTGTCCTCTGGAAGCTTTCTTCTCACTTTCTCCATCCAGCAGACTCTAGCTTTCTCCTTCTTCTTGAATTTTTAGCTCCGCATACCTAACTAAGGGAGTCCACCAGACTCTTCCTCAGTTTCCCCTCTGTGTGCTGAGATCTGCATCCCCTTCCTTGGAAATTGCCTGGAGCCGTACTATGGTTCATCTCCTTTGGGTTCTATTTCATAAGTAATATTGTCCATTACTGCCTAATAACCATTTTGGGGGGGGGGGAAACTATTGTTTCAGATATTTGGACTAGTGCTTTAGCTGTTTCAGACAAAAAGATAATTCTAATTCCTGTTATACTATCTTGGCCAACATTGCTTTTGTTTTACTATTTTGTAAGAGGAGGAAATTCTAGAGATTTGCTTTCGGTTCTTCCTATACTACCATAATTTCATTTTCAGGGACGTGTTGTAGGTATTTAACCAGTTGTGAAACACGTCTATTCCAATTTCAGTATAGAGTAGTTTAGCAATTCATTAGGCTCAAATTCCATTTATCATCTGACTTCAATGTTCTCCCAGTAAAGAATTATATCATTTGAGGTTTAAAGTAACTAGTAAACAAACGGTTCTAGAAATCCCCAAATATTCTTTACCTAGTGTGAAGATATACTGTTAAATTGTTGCAGGTAATAATGAGAAAGGTTTGATGGGAAATGTGTTACATATACTGTTAATAGTATTCTATCATTCTTCCTCTAATGAACTTGCCTTTTCAATAATGGAGTAATTATTCTGGAAATTGGCTTGGTTTTAGAAACTTAATGAGAATCTGAACTCCCCAATGTATTGATTCAATTCACGTTTCTGCTCACCAGACCCAGAATTTCTCTGAATCAGTTCAAATAATATTTTAGTAGCTTGCTCATGCATTTTATTCAAGACACAAGGTGACAATTTAACTATCCTCAAAAATCCTTATGGTACAAAATATTCTAATTGCTATTCCAGTCCTGCTGTTCATTATGCCAATTTGCAGCACCTGGTTTTTAAGCATTGCCACTTGGCTTCTAACTCTGCGTTTACATAATTTCCATTGAAATCAGGGTGATTATACAATGGCATTAACTCCTCCATCTTCTTTGACACTCAGAAAATAACCACTAAATCAGCACAGAACTTTTCGAGGATGTTGTTGTTTCTCTCATTAAGGCTTTTCTCAATGCCTGTGAAAAAAGGCAACTCTGAACTTTTACAAGGACATAGTGGGAGGGTCTATCTGTGGGTCACAGATACCATTCTTAATTCTCTAAGCCCTTATGTATTATTTTTGATGGGAGGGCTAGCCTCTCCGTGTTATTAAGTGTAGATCACACTGAATGTTGGTTTTACTCCTTCAAGCCAAAAACTACCAAAACTCCTCCACATTGCTCAAGATAATACATTAATTTCAAATCTCTTTCCCATCTCCCTTATTGGTACATTTGATTTATTATAGCAGTTTATTCTATTTAAAATATATGTGTATATATATATATATATATATCCTTAATATAAGTAAAAAACATTTTGCAAATACTTTAGAATATTGGCTATCTCCTCTCAGATTAGACACTGGCAAGAAGAAATTGAATATACTTATGAGTAACAAAGTCAGTGAGTGTTATTAGGGATAGTCTTTACTATAAATAAAACCATGTTAATGGAAATATGGAGCAAAGTTCAATGATGTGTCCCCAAATGGCAGGGAAAGGAGAAAAAATAGGGGGGGAGGAGAGACACACAGATAAATGGAGAGAAGCTGTGAGAGGCATAAACAGAGAGAGGGCGAGAACATTCTCATCATTTGTGACTTTCTTCCAGGCTTCTGATCTTTCACTTGTACGTCCCATGGGAAAGCTGGCAATAAGTCAGCTGATAAGAATATGAAATAACAGCCCCGACATTATGGAACATAGTATAAAATTCTAGAACAGTGCATATAGAACAGAGAGACAAGAGATTCATAGCACAGCAATATGGGATGGATTTATGCTCAACAGTATCTCATGTTACAAAAAAGGACAGAAAATAAAAATATACCGGTTTGTGTATAAGGCGTATGTGAACTTGGATTGACATTGTTATAGGAAACACAAGTCAACTGCCCGATGGATCCTTTTGAGTCCCAATTACACAAAAATTACATATGACTTGGAAGTAAAATTACCATGCCGTTTATCACGAAAATACTGAGATAGTGAAAATTATTTTCTAGAAGTAAGACATAGAGAAACCATGTAATTTAGTATTCTGTACACATGAAGTGTTGATATAAACGCTTTTATAGTTTGGTAAAGGAACTACTGGTATTTCTAAAAAATGCCATTTGTTTCATTATCTTCTATGCAATTTTCAATTTTAGGTAGATAAAAAATTTTTCCCTAAATCTTTCTTTTAACACCGTGGTTGAATTTACTACACAGATATAAATAAATATTCCATTCCAGGTTACCTGAATTTTTATGGACAGGCACCATCCACGTGTCAGCTCATTCTGCCACTGTTCTCAACACAGTATATGTTGCGACTTAAAATATTATTGAGCCAACCAATGCATAGATGAAGCATGCTGTCCAACCACCAGAGCAACTACAAGTATATTGGAAATACTCTTAAAGAAAAAGATCTTTCTAAGTTAGGTAGAAGGGATTTTAAGTAGAAACTATGCAATAAAAATAGAACCATGGTATTTAAAGTGTCCCAGGATGCTCTTTTCTCTGTTAGAATGAGTCAATTCTTTAGGCAAACCCTTCATACTAATTTTGCTTATGGGGAGACTACAGTTACCTTAAGCATACACACCAACTTTCAACACAGCCGAGATGGTTGAGCATACCATATACTTACATACTATCCCACTATTGGTTCTATAAGTTCTTGTCTTCCAAGAACTTAATATATTTCTCACCAATGCCCTCTTTAATGGCAATATATTTTATAGCAATTTATTATTCACATACCTGCTTATTGAATCTAATTGAATCTCCATTCAAAAATGTATTCATTATCTATTGCTACATAACAACATAACAAATTACTCTAAACGTTAGTGGCTTAACATGACGCATATTTGACCAACATCAGAGAAAATGGTGGAAGATAAAGTTCTGGATTGTACTTTATCCTGGACAACGATTGTATTGGTAGAAAACATTTGAAGGGTTGCTATGAAATTCCAGACTTTATTTGAATATCTCAGCTTTGAAGAACTAGCTTACATGGCAAATAGCAGTCAATTTCTGCCAATTTCAATAATCAGTGGGGCATTGATTACCTACAAATACTCCCCTCCTCGTGGCAGTCAGTTGTAGGGGTGAAAACAGTGTCTCTTGCAGTTTCCTGGAGCCAAGGGCGGCAGGAAGGAACCTCCCCTGCAGACCTGGGGTTCTGTGCTCAGGCTGTAGGTGGTTGCTTCCGAGTGCAGGGGTGAGTGCTCAAAGGTGGGCTGCCGCTGCTGCACCCTGATCGGCTGAAGCAACATCTAAGAGATTAAAAGGAGCTGAAGCATTCTCTGGACGTTCCCTAACAAACCCATATATGAGAAATACCAGAAGAAACTGAAGTTCTCCCCTTGAGTTGATGCTCCACATAGACATCCCTAAATAAAAACGGCTGACTGGTATTCCATGGTGTGCCTATATCACAGCTTGTTCATTCATTCCTGGGTTGGTGGGCACTTAGGTTGTGTCCACATTTTGGCCAATGTAAATTGAGCCGCTATAAATAGTCTAGTGCAAATGTCCTTATGATAAAATGATTTTTTTTTCTTCTGGGTGGATGCCTAGTAATAGAACACATTCTTCTTAGTAAAGTATCACAAGAATGAGGAAGCAAGAATCCAATGTACTCAGTACCAATATGAAGCTAGTAGACAATCTAATATATAACCTCATAAGAGAAAACTAAAATCCCTTCCAGGTGGGGGGTGGGGGAATGGAAAAGCGGGGAGAGGGGAGAAGGGAGAAGAATGGGGATTAGGGGTTTGGCACACTTCTTGGGGGCAGGACACAGTTGGAAGAGAGACTTTACCCAACAAATGCAAACAGTGTAACCTAATTTTTTGTACCCTCAGTGAACCTGAAATAATAATAAATAAATGAATAAAATAATAATAAAAAAAAACAAATAACAATAAAAATATAAGGGGGCTCTGATTTCCAGATTTAACATATTACAAAATTTAAATATCCAAATTTCAGCAAAAGTATCAGAAGTCATACACGGAGGAAAAAATGAAAAGATTTAAATGAATGAACAGAGAATGTACCTTGAGAAGTGCACAAGTCAAACTTACTACACGAAGCTTTTATAACCACTGTCTCAAAGATGCTCAGAGAGGGGGATCATGTGTAAACACTATAAGAGCATCAATAAGGAGAGATAATTATAAAAATAACTAAAAAAGATTCTGTAAGTGAGCACTGAATGAAACACTAGAGGGAGGGATTCAAATGTTGACATTAACAATAAGAAGAAAGAATTACCAAACAGATATAGTCCAACGTAAATTAAAGTCTGAGGGACAGACAGAAAATTAATTTTAAAAAAAATGAACAGATCCTAAGGCATTTGTAAAATACTTCAGGTGAACATCCATTGTGAGGCTCTCAGGAGGAGAAAAGTGAAGAAAGGAGATAAAAATGTCTGGAAAAAATATTAACAAATGCTGAAAAGTTCTCAATTGTGATGAAAGACATCTATCTAAAAATGTAAGAGTCTCAGCAAATTTCAAATATGATAAACTTAAAAAAACCCCACTCGGAGACACTTTGTAAACAGATTGCTGAAAGACAAATAAAAAGAAACAAATCTTAAAAGTAGCAGAAGAGAAGTGGCCTTGACAGAAAGACATCGCAATTTATTACTCATCAGAAACCACAGAGGCTGAAAAGTTGATACAGTCGAAATGCTCTAAGAGAGTCTTTCAACTGAGAAATCTATATCCAGAAAAAATGTTATAAAAAGAAGGAAGAAATTATGATGTCACCAGCTGAAAGCTGAGGGATTCATCACCCCAGACGTTCAAGGCAAGAAGATCAAGGCAACCCTGCACGTTGCTGGGCACTAATTCGAAGCAATTGGAAGAAAGAAAGGTTACCAATATAGGGCAATACATGGGCAAACTTAAAAGTCTGTGATATTGTAATTTTTGTGAGTAACTTTCCCTTTTTTATTTCTACATGATTGAAAAGACACATACATTAAGATATATTAATCTGTGTCATTTGACACACAATTTATAAAGATGTAATGCAAACCGGTCTCATTTAATTGTGTTTCACTGTATTTCACTTCACATATATTGTTTTGTTTTGTTGTGTTTTTTACAAATTGAAGGCTTATGGCAACAATGAGTCAAAGCAGCTTGTCAGCCCCTTTTTTCCAGCAGTGTGTCTCTGCAACATGTCCAGGTAATTCTTGCACTACTTCAAATATTTCACTATTATTATATATCTGTTATCATGATGTGGAAGTGTAATCCTTAACATTGTTATTGTAATTGTTTGGGGATACTGTAAACTATTCCCATATAAGATGGTGACCTTAATCAATGTGCCTCTGTTTTAACTGCTACACTGACCAGTCATTCCCTCATCTCTGCACATCTCAAGCCTCCCTAGTCCCTAAGAATAGAAATATTAAAATTAAGTTAACTCACAGCCCTACAATGGGCTCGAAGTGTTCAAGTGAAAAGCCAGAAGTGATTGAACTAGTGGGAAGGGCATGTCAAATAACCGGATAAGCATAAAACTAGGCCTCTTGCTCAAAAACCCTTAGCCAAATTGTGAATGCAAAGGAAAAGTTTTTGAAGGAAATTAAAAGTGCTTAAGATGGAGACAGCTGAGGAAACTTCAGAAGAAGAGTTTGAAGCTGTCGGATATCGATTTACAAGGCTTAAGAAAGGAGCCATTTCCAGTGTGAAGCAGCAGGTGCTGATGTAGAAGCTGTGGTGAGTTATCCTGAAACTCCAACAAAGATAATTGATGGAGGTCAGGACACTAAACAACGGATATTCATGTAGGCAAACAGCCTTGCACTGGAAGATGATGCTGTCCAGAATCACCCGAGCGCGGGAGAAGTCAAGGTCCAGCTTCAAAACTTCAAGGAGCTGACTGACGCCCTTTCTAGGAGCTAACATAGTTGTGACTTCAGGTTGAAATCAATGTTCGTTCACCAACCCAAGAATCCTGGGGCCCCTAAGTATTATGGTAAATCTTCTCTGCCTAAACTCTCTAAATATGTGGAACAACAAAGCCTGGATGACAGCATGTTTGTTTACAGTGTAGTTTACTGAACGTTTTAAGCCCAATGTTGAGACCTACTGCTAAGGGGGAAAAAAAGAGAGAGAGAGAGAGAAAGATACTCTTAAGATATTATTGCTTTTTGAGAATTTGCCTACTCACCTCAGAGCCCTCATGAAGTACAAGGGCATTAATGCTGCTTCCAGAACAGTCAACATCCATTCTGCAGTTCATAGATTGGGGAGCAATTTTGAACTTAAGATGTTATTATTTAAGAAATATTATTTTGTAAGGATGTAGCTATCAGACCTAGTGATTTGTCTGTTAGACCTGAGCAAAGTAAATCAAAAACTTCCTGGAAAGGATTTGCTATTCTAGATGCCATAACACATTAGTAGTAGGTGGGAAGGAGTCCAAACACTGGCATTAATACGAGTTTGGAAGGAGGTGATTCCAATCCTCGGGGATGACTTTGAGTGGTTCAAGACTTCAGTGGAGGAAGTCACCACAAAAGTGATAGAAAAAGCAAGGGGAATGGGGTGAGAATTGGAACTTGAAGATACGACTGGCTTGTTCCAATGTCTTTATAGAACTTGAACAAATGAGGAGCAAAGATGTTGTCTCTTGAGATAAAGTGTCCTCCTGCTGGGGATGTTCTGAAGATCATCAAAATAACAGGGAAGTTTTTGGAATGTTACACAAACCACTTGATAAAGCAGTGGCAGGGGTTTTAGAGGTTTGATCTCAGTTTCGAAAGAAGCTCTAATATGGATAAAATGCCATCAAACAGCATCACGGACTACCGAGAAATCTTTCATAAAAGAAAATGTCGATCAATGTGGCAAATTCCCTGTTGCCTCACTTTAACAAATGGCCACAGCCACTTCAGCCTTCAATAATCACAACCAGAATCAGTAAGTGGCCACTAACTCCGATGCAAGACCTCCGCCTACAGAAAAATTCTGACTCGCTAGAGGTTCAGATGATTCTTAGCCTTTGTTATCAATAAACTATTTTTAATTAAAATATGTACTTTTTTAGACGTAATATTATTGCTATTGTACAGTGTAAACATAACTTTCACATGCACTAGGAAAGCAAAAACTGAGTCACTTTATTAGAATATTCTGTTTCTGGTGGTGGTCTGGACTCAAGCCTGCAGTATCTCTGGGGTGTGCCTGTGTGTGACATCAGTAATTATTATTCAGTAATTATTCTTTCCGTAACAGAAAGGATATCACAACTGAGCTTTTGTATTCTGCTGAATTTATGGTGGGATACACTCCCATTAAACTGCTTTAGTTTTAGGACACTACATTTAAATCTCCGTGGTAATCACAGAAAAATGTCTGTGTACAACACTCTGAAGAAAATGACAAGGGAATCCACATGTTTCAGTACAAAAACGTCCACTAAATACACAAGAAGGTAGTTATGGTAGAAATGAAAGCTTAAGACATTAAACACATACAAATGTGACAGCCGTCACTCCCTTCTGATCAGCGGCTCTCGGCATCCCAGCAAGTCACCAGCTCACATGCCACTGTCTTTGAAGGAATTTTGGCCAATTAACAAATAACTGCATGGAAACCCCTCCCTACTCACCTGATCTGGTCCCCAGGGACTTTTTTCTTTACCTGAAGATAATGGAAATATTGAAAGGAGGACATTTTGTTGGTATTCAGGACTTCCAGGGTAACACGATGACAGCTCTGATGACTTCCAGAAAAAGAGTTCCAGAAGTGCTCTGAAAGGTGCACCAGGCGCTAGTGTCAGTCCGTCACTGCCCAAGGGGAGTACTTGGCAGGTGACCACAATGTAGTCAGCAAATGGGGTACGCAGCACTTTCTCTAGGGGGAGTTTGTGACCTTAGTTGTCAGACCTTGTGCATGGGTCACTATAAAAGTTTTGAGACAGACTGTGCTATGATCTGTTATTTCTCTTCAAAGAAACACATTCAACAGCGTCCCTCCTGATGGCTCCCGTGCAAGTTCCAACTTGCTTTGCTCATGGGTATTGCGGGAAGGGCTTCATTTGTTTCCATCCATGTGAATTTCACACAAACATTTCTTGATTTTTGTGTATCTCAAAACTTTGACAATGACCTATGTATTTATGGCGAAGGAAATTAGAATTACAATTACTAGCACGTCAGGTAAAAGGGTATTTCTTGTTTAATGAGTACACCTCTTTAGGAGGATGATAAAAAAGTTTTCAGTATTAATAGTGGTGATTCACAACATTATATATATATATATAAAATCCCACTTTATTTTATACTTATGGATAGCTAAAATGATAAATATTGCATATGTCACCACGATAAAACAAAAGCAACATATTTGTCATCTCCTGATCTTGTGGGTCAGAAATACAAGCCAAACTTAGGCTTTTTGCTCAGACCTTCTCAGATGACTGCAAACAATGTGTTTTCTAGAAACAAGGTCACACGTAAAAGGTGTCCAGGAGAAACATTTCCATTCACATCCACATATGTGGTTGTTGACCGGCGCGGTTTCTTCGGGGTTGTTAAACGGGAAGGCTGCATTCTTCACTAGGCAGTGGACCTCTCGCCTTCGCCACGTGAACTTCTTCAAATTGCCAGATTGCTTTTCAAAACCAGAAAGAAAGGAGGTGTACGCTGGAAAGATAAAAGTTACAATCTCGCACGACCTAATCACAGGAGTGACATCTTATCTACTTGGTAATATTATATATGGTAAAGTCAAGTCACTAAAGGTAGCCCATGTCAGAGGGAGAGGATCACACAAGGTGTTAGGAGCAGAAAACAGGAGTCACTGGGCACCAGCTTGGCAGTCTGCTGGCCTCAGTGAGGGGACAATAGGATTGTGCCAAACGCTACCACGACAGCTGTATGTAACTATGAACCTCACACTCTGGATCACCAGATAATACCAAACCAAACATTTCTAAATGTTTACAAAGACGTTTGCAAAGGTTTGAATGATTGTCTTATTCACCTTTGTTCTTGATTTTTCTGGTGCTGCAAAGCAAAGCCACCCAGATAAATATGTAACTTTGTTATTTCCACCATTTGCTTGTGAAATGTAGAAACATTTTGCATATCATCTTAGATAAATGACATTTTTAATAAGGTGTTCAAACCATCTGGCCTTCTAAGAATCTGATTGCATTATTATTGAACATCAATACCTTTCTCCCAGCATTTTAACATGCCATTAATTGTCACCGTAAATCTGTGCTAGATCCTTGTAGAATTGTAATGGATGCCCAGTGGCATCGAGTGAGTGGCTATATTGTTTATCAATAAAGTTAATTCTGTCCTTGAAGAATATATATATATATATACATATATATATATATATATGTGGGTTTGTGCATGAATGTATATATAATTTGTGCATATTGACCCCAAATAGGCTGATTCTTTCTTAGAAAAATAATGACAATCCTAAAACTCTGCCTAATTCTTTTTATTTATTTATTTATTTTATTTTATTTTATTTTTCCTAATTCTTAATAAAATAAAACATTCCTCATTTTACCTGGCCTTTCATCTCTAAGTAAATTAACTGATTTACTGTTATTAACATATAAATGAAAACATACATGTCATAGCTGCCTACCAAGAGCCCGCCTGGACTCTAGAGTTAATTCAGGACTCGGCTCTACTTCTCAAATTTGGAAATCCAATATATACTGATATGGAGACAATAACAACATAAAATTATGAGAATTTACTAACTACATCCCGATGTGAGACTGGGATAGGGCCAAAGGAGCGTGCAACAAGATTGATGAAATGCTTCAGTTTGTTAGATAAATGTAACAGTGGCTTCTGGTTTAAAACAAATAACAACAAAAATTTTTTCAGGTTAAATCAGTGTGTTTGGCATAATTTCCCAGCCAGTTCAACATACAAACTTCCTTTCAGAGTTATTTGTCTTTTCCACTCATCCTTCTATTTTTTTCTTTAAAACGTAGCTTCTTTAAAATCTATAAATAACAGCACTCATCACTGGAGTTCTCCCTGGGACACAGCAAGGAATCCCAAGTTTATGAAGTGACTGTCATTACACACAGTTTGAGGAGCACAAACCCTGGGTAAGATTGTGTTGGCTCACCTTTCTCTGCAACCCTCAGGTTGGATAAGTTTCGGCAATTAAAATTTCTGTTAAACCATTCCTCTGCAATGCAGGGGGCACTTGAACACTTAATCCATAGAGTTGTTGTAAGAATTAATGAAGTTAAGGTATCAGTCCCCGTATATCCCTTAAAGGAGGAGGGTGCTAACGTAAGACAATTCCGAGAGGCACGGGACTCCTGTGAGGGCTGACTCTGACTTAAAGGCTCTCCTGGGACTTTTCAACCTGTATGTTGACCTATGTTCCAGAACTTTTGGACCCAAACCTTCCTTCCCTTTCCCTCCCCTTGGTTTCTTATTCCCACCGAGGCTGGATGACTATCCAGGGACTCCCTCCACCGTTTCTCACCAAGCCTAACCTGCTGTGATATAATCCTTGCACGTGGGACTCAGCCTTGATGTGCGCGTCTCAGAGGACACCGCAAAGCCCTGGTTACCATCTGAGCTAACCAGGACGTCTACTCTCATGGACATTCAGCTTATGAGAGGGTGCTCTTGAAATCTGTGTCTGTGCGGGAAACTAGGAGAGATGACTGGGAGGAAGAGGAATTTGAGCTGCACGGCGGCACCCACAAATCTCTCTGCTAACCCCACGAGGCAGCCCAAACCCGAGGGTCTCCTGTAGTGCGTTCCAGGGAGGGACCAGGAGGCTGGACTTTATTTGCCTCCGTCAGTCTCCGTGAGCAGACTAGTCTGGGAATGGTGTGTTGCTTTAGGCAAAGAAGCTCACCCTACCCAAGGACAATTCTCAGATATATTTGAAAGCTGAAGGCGGTCAGAATACAGCATTTGTGGCATTCGGAAAAATGGTTACTTCTGTCTTGAAAGCAGAATAAGAGCGTGTGTCAAAGCATCCGCCACAGCCATGACAATAGAGCTAGAAGAAAATTTAGGCCAATGGTGCAACCCACTAACACCTCTAGTCAGTCAATCAGAAATATTATAATTTTTATGAATATAATGTTCTCATTTATTTATGTATTTATGAGCTCATTAGGCTCATAGGCTCATAATCAGAGTAGCAGTGAAACTAAAAACCTAGTAACCACTGGAAGGGGCAAGACATATTTGAACTTACTTCCAAAACGTCTCATTTGCTGGTATTTGCCGCTTTATTTGTCTCCAAATTCTTGTGAAACCATTATGCACAGAGACCTGACCTGACTCAAGTCTTGCTCTTTTAAACATCCTTTCCATGGGGTATCTGGGAAACACTATTAGCAGAATTCATTTAAATTACAGTCACAAGAGGTATGATACAATTGAGACAAACAAAAAGTAACTCACCCTGAAAGTAAAAGCCAGGCCATACCATGTCCAGAGAGGACTTTGAAAAGCGTGGGCAGAATCCTGGACTTTCCCGTGTGGCTGAGCGCCTGCTCGGTGGGGCCCACAATGACTCACTTCCTGCAGGTCTCACTGACATGAAGAGTCTAAGAAAGAAGGAACCGAAGACTAATACCGTTTATAAACTGCCTGCTTGGGCCTCAAAACATGCTGAAATACACACAGTGGCTCTTGTCAAAAGCTGGGCCATTCACGGCTTCAGGGCACATATGGAGATCTCTGTCCCCTTGTTAGATCACCGCTGTGATAACGGACTAAGAAGTCAGTAGTTACACATTACACAGAATGTGGCAAGTGCAGAATTAGTACATAGAAGTTACTAAATAAACAGTAACAAGGAGAAGAATGAAAGGGAACAGCTACAGCAGAAAACCCTTCAGGAGAAGGAATCTAATTTCAAGAACTGACACACATCTGAAATTATTTAAAACGTACATTTTCAGTTACACCAGGAAAATACATGACATACAAAAAAAACAGGACTGTACTGTCCATATGGGGGGAAAGAGGAGTCAATAGAAACCATGTCTCAGAAATCACAGATGTTGGAATTTCTAAATAATAACTTTAAATCAGCTAATTTAAATGTTTTAATGAGATCCTGGATGGGATTTTAGAATAGAAGAATATCATCAGAGAAAAGCAATGAAATTATCCATAAAATTTAGAATTTATTTAATATTAATGTTCTATATTGGTTCATTTGTTACTGGGAATATTCAACGGTGATATAACATGCTAACAGTAAGGAAAAACCAGTTATTTTGATACTTGTGTATATGCTTCTGTTGGTAGTAATATTCCTTGTTGTTTACTCATCTAAAAATGTCTTGATCTCAACTTGAACCTGACATCATAGTTAGGCTGGGCCAGGCATGCTGGTTCATGCCTATAATTTCAGCGTGTTGGGAGGCTGAGGTGGGAGAATCCCTTGAGGCCAGGAATTTGAAATCAGCTGAGGCAAAATAGCAAGACTCCATCTCTACGAAAATTAAAAAAATGTATGAATAAATAAATAAAGGTTAGCCAGGTGTGGTGGTGAGTGCCTGTAGACAGGAGGCTAAAGGAGAAAGGTCACTTGAACCCAGGAGTTTGAGGTCATAGTGAACTATGACCATGTCACTGCACTCCAGCCTGGGAAAGCGTGAGACCTTCTCTCCACCGCAGCTAATAAGAAGAAAGTTATAGTTAGGCTGGATAAAAAGGGTTAGCAGTTATTAACAATCAGAACTCTGCTGTTTGTCTAATTGCTTTTGTTTTCACAGGAGCCTTTGTGGGTATCCAGTTGTCACAATGTTACTTGTTTAAAAGCTCTGCCATTTGGCTCCTTTGTAAACTCATACGAAAATCAATTTATCATATATTGGTATTTTGTTTCTGGATTCTTTATTTAATTTCTATGAACAAGAGTTTTTTAATTGTGAATGAGCATTCACTTTAAAAAATACATTTTTTGGTATTGAGATGTTTGTGCTATTTTCTGATTCCTTCTGTTAATATTGCTAAAAACATTAATTGATTTTCAAATATTAATTAGTCTTACATCTCATACACTATGCTTTTTACTGTATCACTAGTTTTAGTTTGGCTAAACTAACCTGAATTTGTTTAAGGTTTCTATCTACGAACTTCACTAACATTTTCATGTAATTGTTATTTTATTTATTGTTATTGTTTGGTTGGGAGGATTGGACTACTGGCTTCAGTGTCTCCTCAGAGATGCTTCTTCTCTATTTCCTGAAAAGTTATGTGGACTTGGTATTTCTTCCTCATGTGTATTACAAAACTCGGTTTTGATTAGACCTGGACTTGGGTTTTTTAATTATTGGGAGTTATTAAAGTATAATTTATTTTACAGGCATAAGCTTGTTTAAAATTTCTAGGATTTTGTAATTTGCTAAGAAATAGTCTAATTCATCTAAATTGTCAAAAATATTACCAGAAAAATGTTCATTTTATTCTTTATACAATATCTTTCATTCCTGATATGTTATTTGCATTCTCTTTTTTATATTAATTGGTATGGCCAAAGGACTATCAATTTTGAAGATTTTAAAAAATAAAGCCATTTTGATGAATTGATTTTTTTTCTATTATCTTCCTGTTAGCTTTTATTATTGCTTTTATTTTTTTTCTTTGTGCACTTTGGTTTCAATTTGTTTTTCTTTTCATAATATTTAGAAGCTTAGATGATTGATATTATGCTTTTGTCTTTTATAACATATTTTCTATAACATATTTAGAAGTTTACAATTTCCTCAAAGCAAAACTTCACCTTTGTCCCACAGATTTTTTTTTTTTTGAAATATGGGACGTTTCCCGAATTTGCACATCATCCTTGGGCAAGGGCCATGCCAGCCTTCTCTGGATCATTCCAATTTGGGAATATGTGCTGCCCAAGCAAGCACAAGTCCCAAGGATTGTTACCTGCCATTTTACAACTTCATTTAGTCATGTAGTTCACGAGAACTCTATTATAATTTTGTATTTCTTTTGCTCATGGCTTGTCTTGTTGAATTTTCATTCGAAAATATCAGGGATTCTCATGTTTGCCTGTCTATAAACGTAAGTTAGGTCAGGATGGTTGATAATTTTGTTGATGTTTCATCTATACTTCATGACTTCTGAGCTATTTATGTATCCATTACTGAGAGAGGAGAAATTAAATCCTAAATACAACTATTAATATACATAAACATATATTTATCTTTTGCCACATTGTGCATTTCCAAGTCCTGCTTCTTACAACATGGATGCACATTTTGATCATTATGCTTCCCTTTGAGTTGACCCCTTTCTCACAGTGAAATGTTCTTTATTTTAGGGATACAGTCTAGCTCTGATGGCCACTGTGAAATTAATCGAACCATTCCAGCTTTCTTGTGTTTAGCACACTCCTGCTTTCTTATGATGAGAGTTTGAATACTGTATCTTTTTCCTTGGCTATACCTTTTATAATGCATATTTTGGGGTTTTATATTTAAAGAGGTTTTCATGTAAGTACTTGTACTTAGGCCTTGTATTTTTAGCCAATATAATAATATTTTAAAGGGTTTAGAATACTTAGATTTTTAATGTAGTTATCAACATAAAATTTTCTATATTAATCATCTTGATTTCCATTAATTTTTTCATGTACTTTGTACCATTTTCTTCTACTTCACTGCTTTCTTCTTGATTGAGTAGTCTTTACAATTCTATACAATATCATTATCTTCTGAATACATTATGATCAAATTTTTCTTTTAGAAGAGCAGTTCTTGTTAATCATAATTACATTGCTTATACTAATATAAAACATATTATGAATTGTATATTCTGTAGAATTTCAAATTAGTCAAATTTTTATGATTGTATACATTAAATAAATTCACTAATTGCCTTTATTCACACCTAAATTTTACATTGTAGCCTTGTGGCCATAAAGGATTTATTTACCTCTCATATAACATATCAGAGTCGCTAGTTTGAGATACAATTTAATATTTTCTTCTGTAGCTTTCTTATAGCAAAACCGAACAGATACTAAAAATACATTTTCCTATATTAGATAGTACATGATAAGTATGTCCACATATCAAAGCAATCATTTTTGCGATTCCTGAAAATATAGGCTCTGGCGAAAGAAATAACTGAACAATCAGGATAGTGTAAAATCAGAAAACGATTTCATTATGGCCACCACTCTAAAGAGCAGTTCGTCCTGCCCGTAATAACAAGTTTCGATGATCCTGCCTGCGTCTGCTATTAGCAGTTACACTGTTATATTATGTATGGCATTTGACTATTCATAGGAAAGAAAATGCACTGGGTTCCATTAGTGGTTTCCTCTGAGTCTAAGTCCACAAATTACTAGTGACGTACAGGCTGACGAGTTGCCCCTCTGCATATTTATAATGCTCTTGGTACATTCATTATTAATATAATGTGAGGGACTAAAGAGCAATATGATTTCTATCAGATTTAGTTTCTGTGTTTGAGATTAAACTCTTATGCAAATATGATAATATACTTATATGCCATCCGCTTGTGCATGACCAGAGAAGACCCTTGCAGAGCTCTGAGGCCATAGCAGGCACATCATAGTGGGAAATGAGACCCCAGAATAATTGAAAGTACATGCCGCTACTTGTGCAATCGGGGAGTGATCCAGACCCAGCGGGAGACAGTTTTTAGGAAGATCAGAACATGATTATTCTCCAAATGTAAGAAACTGCTTTTATGGTAAGTAATGTATTTCCAAAGCAAGACATTTAGTAGGATGTGAGTTTGAGTAGAGTTCTTCAAACTCAAGGAAGTTTATTCTTCCCTTCAGCATATCTCAGTGTAAAGACTTTTGTGCCACACGTGTCCTTGAAGATGTCTAGGTAATTCATCTCTAAAGAAAGTTCAAAATCCAGGAATGGGTGAAAACATAATTTATCTTATGTTGTCATCGTGTTTTCCACAAATTAGATTGGGGATATTTTAGCTTCCTGGTCCCTCAAATTTACAAGGTTTAATAATGAGAATTAATTATTAAAGATTCTGCTGTTAACTTTGACAGGGTTGATGGAATCGGACTACACATTATAGATAACATGTTTTCAAAAGCAAGAAAAGAAAAAAAAGACAGAAAGCTCCAAAATTTGTTTAAAAGCACCAGAGAATATTAAGTACTCAAGGGGCTGAGATTCAAGAACAAAACACATTGAATTGACCTGAATGTTTGCAGGGATTTCTCTCTGGGGACTTCTGGCCATCAGAAAGCAGGGACACAAGTTCATGGCAGTCTCTCTGGTTTACCAAGGACTGCAGAACTTGGAGAACAAATATTGTGCTTCAAACAACAGTCAGCCATGGTTTATTCAGAATGCCAGCATGTTTAAATGCTTGGAAATCAGTCGTGTACCACATGACTTAGCACACTAAATGAGAAAGAATTTATGATGCATAAAACTGATTTGATAAAATTCAGTACCCATTCACGGTTTGAGAAAACAAAATCAAAATAAGCTATAGCAAATAATCTTTTTGTAGACAGGAGTAGCCTGGTTCGGCCCGTCTTTCACTGTGTATACCTCCACGTACACACAGACATAGGTACGTGTAGACCAGGGCCTCATTTAATGACGCTGATAGGTTCTTGAAACTAGAACTTTAAGTAAAACTATATAGAACCAAAACTATCTTTTTCTCATCAAAATTATAACAAAATGACACTGAACAAGACGACATTATTCAAGAACCTGTTTCCCTTCATTTTCTGAAAGTCACATTTTCCAGAAACCTATCAATGACATTGAGGGCTTACTGCGTGTGTGTGGTGTGTGTGTGTGTGTGTGTGTGCAAAAAAAAATGTATACAAATGTTTATAAAGGGGAAAAGCTGAATTAAAATTGTAATAGTCAATGTGTACCAGTAATGCTTGTCATCACGTATACTGTGTCTTTTATCTCTTTGCAATTGTAGAAGTCAAACGTGACTTGGGTATTACAATTTTAAAAGTTCTTTTACTTTCTTAGAATGTGTATACATTTTTTGGCACCCTCGATGTGTGCCCACACACACACACAGTCACACACATACACAGATGACCCTAAACAGCGTGGGTTTGAACGGCTTGGGCCCACCTGTGTAGGGTTTGTACACTTCTCCTCCACCCCGAGACAGAAAGACCAACCCTTCCTCTTCCTCAACCTCATCAGTGAGAAGATGAAGTTGGAGACCTTTCTGATGATCCACCTTCTGCACTTAGTAAACAGGGAATGTGTTTTCTATTTCTTATAACTTTCTTTTCTTTTCTTTTTTCTTTCTTTTTTTTTTTAAGAGACAGAGTCTCACTTTATCGCCCTTGGTAGAGTGCTGTGGAGTCACAGCTCACAGCAACCTCCAACTCATGGGCTTAGGCGATTCTCCTGACTCAGCCTCCCGAGTAGCTGGGATCACAGGCACCCACCGCAATGCCTGGCTATTTTTTGATGCAGTTTGACCAGGGCCGGGTTTGAACCCACCACCCTCGGTATATGGGGATTAGCACCCTACTCGCTGAGCCACAGGCACCACCCTCTTACAATTTTCTTCACAACACATTCTCTTTTCTCCAGTTTCCTTTATTCTAAGAAAACCGTATAAAATACATACAGCATATAAAATGTGTGTTAATACTATTTAAGTCACCAGTAAGGCTTCCAGTCAAGTAGGTTATTGGGAGATGACTGGGGGGAAGTCAGAAATTAAATGCAGGTATATGGTGGGGGCAGCGCCTCAGCTTGTGTGTTTCGTGTTGTTTAAGGCTCAGCTGTCTCTTTCTCTATACATACGTGTATATACATATATGTGTACATGTATACGCAGAGTGAGTGAGAACACCATGTTTAAAGATAAAATTAGAGGAATGTTCCCCATAATGTTAGGAAATCAGAAACATTGTTCATTAAGTCTTATTCTGGCAACACAACAACAACAAAATACAAGCATGAAAAAGAGAGAAGTTGAAATGATTATTTATAGAAAATCCAAAATATTAAGCATGTCAGCTTTTAGATCCATGAAGTATGTTTTACAAGATCACCGGATTTAATGTCAATTTATAAAAATAATTTAAATAGTTTATATCAGCAATGAGCAATTTGAGAACAAGATAAATATATTGAGAATTACTTATAAAACATGTTTTTTTTTTTCCTGGAAAATAAAAACACATTTCTGAGAAGCATTAAGGAAAGTCTAAATAAATAGAGAGAATAATGTAGATTGAAAGAGCATTATAGAAATATCCATTCTCTTAACTTTGGTAATTTCAATTAAAAGTCCCAGAGCAATTTGTTGTTTGCTTTGATTTTTGTTTTCCTTATTTATTTATTTATTTATTTTGGCCTGAGGAAAGTGACAAGGTGATTACAAATTTTCTGTGGAAAAGCAAAATACCAAGAATAGGGCGACCCCTTTGTGAAGAACAAGGTTGAAGTCTCCTGCTGCCAGTTATAGGGGCATTTTCTAACCTACAATAATTAAAACAGTGTGGTTGAAATACGGATTGAAAAGTAGATGGAACAGAATAATGAGTCTAGATACAGACCTATTAATATAGTCACCTCATATAGTTTTAGTCATTCATAACAAAAATTGCCACTGTGTTTTATGCTGGATCAACTGAATATCCAGATGGGGAAAAATGAAGTTTGACTCTTACTTTACACCACACATAAAAAATCAATTCCAAATATATTGAATGTATTAAAAAAACTGAGCATCTAAAGGTATTCAGTGTCATTAGGCATTACCACCACTATTTACCTTTATGTTGTCCCAATTTATCTATATCAAAAAATAAAAACTGAATATACAAAGTTTAGGTAAGGAAATATTATTACTGAAACTCATATACATTTCTGGTCAGTCTGTAAATTGACACCACCACTTCTAAAAAATGTGAATTTAAATGTATGTGTGCCCTGTGATTCAGCAATTCAGCTCTTAGGGATACAACCAAAGTGTACATGTATATCTTTACATCAAAAGAGATCTATGAAATTGTGTAAAGTGGTGTTATTTGCAATAACCCAAATTTGTAAGTAACTCCAATGGTACGGTACCAACAATAGAATGGGGAAATACACTGTTAGACGTTCATATATTATTTAGTGGGCAAAATGAATAAATCTCTCTTTTCTTTGCAACTGTGGAGATGAATGTCACAGATCACTGCTGCGTGCAGCAATGTAATTTTGAATCTCAAAGCTATAATTTTAGGTGAAAAAAAAAAGCCAGAATCAATTGCATATGCTGCATAGTTTCATTTATATAAATTCTGGAAACAAGACTAACTAATCTTTCAACATAACTCAGAACAGTGGTTATGTCAGAGCATGTGGGCAAAGGAAGGGGCACGGGGGATATTTCCTGTTTGGTGCAAGAATTATTTGCTGTTTTCCTGTGATCTTCTATGTTGTGATGGGAGTGGCTCTTACATGTTGTGGAAATTAAAAAAGCCGTACACACGTTGTGCATCCACTTTCCATCCTGTGTATCGTATTTCAACAAAAATACATTAAATAGAATACTGAGATAAATATATCGACAAAGTTATCATTCAGTAATCATTATATTTCTAGTAACAGGTGAAGTAAAATCATACAAGAGCGCAGCTCTTACCCTATCACATTGAGATGTTCATTTCTTTCTTTTGGAGAAAGAAAGAATGAGCACACTTTCATTTTCCTCACCCAAACATAACACTTCT
Source organism: Perodicticus potto (assembly GCA_963574655.1). Lineage (NCBI taxonomy): Eukaryota > Metazoa > Chordata > Mammalia > Primates > Lorisidae > Perodicticus > Perodicticus potto. Next base: position 14,749 of record CAUYRH010122883.1, on the reverse strand, counting down.
ATTATTGGAGGGAGATAATTTTATAATGAGTCATAATAAATATGTTTTGAAAACAAATATGTTTTAATTATAATAATGTATTTCTGTGATCAAAAACTGTATTCATACTTAGAGTCTTCTTCTTCATGCTTTATGTAAAGAGGAAAGCTCTAAAATCTGAGGTCAGAACAAATAGCTCCTTCTGTTATTGTAGACTGCTTTGGTTCCTCTCTTATTATTCGTATGTCACATGTCTAATTCTGTTCAGCATCATTCACAGTATTTGTTTGTTTCAATGCCACACTCTCCCCTGAACGCCTTCTCCGCGTGAGACAGTAGCAAGTGCAGGCATGAGCAGGGAGAGCTTCTGTCCCCAGAATTTTCACTTTAAAGAAAAACTATACCCCTTCAAGGGGAACTGTTAATTTTATATTGCAACATAAATCTATAATAAACATTCTCATTGAGATGGAAAAAGGATGCATTTAGAGTTTAAACAAAATGTGTCATAGGAAAAAATCTTGTAAAGGAGTATTGGAGCCAAACTCAGAAATGTAAAATGTTTTTTAGTCAATTATTCAAGACTTATTGGCTGCTTCTGCCTATCCAGGACTGCGATAAATGCTGTATATATACAAATGAATGAATTGCAGCCTCTACCCCAGAGAAGTTTGGAGTTTGATGGCAGAAATCCCTGCCTGGATATGTAGTCACAATGGAGTTGGAAGAACATATGAGTTTTATATGTCATAAAACAGTAGACATAAAATTAACATCGACATTAACTTTGTCATGTACAAACAATGGAGTTGGAAGAACATATGAGTTTTATATGTCATAAAACAGTAGACATAAAATTAACATCGACATTAACTTTTCATGTACAAACACATAGACAGTGCCAAAATATGTATCCACATTGTAGGAAAGGAAAAACTGTATTAAAATTGTTATCTTCAATATGTACTTATTATGTTTATTAACTCATATATTGTATCTTATATCTCTTGTAATTTCAGAAGTGAAATGTGATTCAAGTATTAAAATTTTTCTTAAAATGTGTATATATTTTTTGCACCCTTCGTATACATATAAATTGTGAGTTTACCACACATAAAACACTGCACTGTTCTTCATGCATGAGTTCTCTCATTTATTACTAGACTAACCATTTCCAATAGGTATTATTACTTCATTGAATGGATGAGGAAACCAAGGGACAAAAGGCAAATTAGCTTGCCTAAGGCCACGATCCAGCATGGTAAACTAAAATCTTCTTATTCCAAAATTCTGAAAGTTCCACTTCAACCTTAATTACACCATCTCTGAGAAGGACCCTAAAGGCAGCTTTTACATCTTCAGGTATTAAGAGCAGTTCCTGAAAATAATTTATAAAATTCTGTGGCACTAATCACAAATGGGACTCAGAATTTTTCTGAACATTCGGTCTTACGTTCATTCCTAATCTGTTACACTGTTATCCTCCTTGGAGACGTCTCCATAGGAGATAACTACTCCAAAAACACGTTAGACAGGAGAAAGGTGTGGAGGGTGGGGTGTAGGCACATCTGTAGTCCAGATGTATGGCAGACAGAAAACACAAATGACTAAAAGAAGGTGACTTATCCATGAAATTTCAAGCACAGTCAATTTAGAAACTCTAGCAAAAAGTATATAAAGGACGATACGAATGAGCCTGAGTAATTCTTGAACAGACTTGGATGTGAGTGAAGGACATTCTGCAGGAACAAAGTAGTGACAGCAGGAGATAGAGCTGTGACATTTTTAATTTAAAGCTAATAATATGTGGAAACAAAATGTCAAGTGAGCAAATAATGCCTTGCCCATAAAATGTGTTTCATACATAGTTATTGACTAGTATTTAAACTTATAGACACATAAAAACAGTATGTTGAACATTATTCGAAGGTTATTTTAATTAATCGAGATATACACATGCTGTGTACTGCTCTTTTTTCAAATTTTTGTCTCTTATTTTGTGTTTTATTATTAATCCTTGTAATAAGTAGCAATGATTAGATGTATAATTTTGGCAGCAATCGTGTATTAAATATCTACTTTCACAGTGTATCTCCATTTGGTTTTTAGCATCTGAGATTAATATCTAAGGTTTCTAAATTTAGGAATCAGAAAACACACATTATAAATCTTAGTTTGTTCCTTGCTCTTTGCCTTTATTAAATGTGAAGAATTATAAGCCAGCACTGCCATTTTGCTGTGGAAATCTATTGAAACTTAACGCTTGATGTGTAGTCAAGAATCGGAGTGCACCAGGGGTGCAGCACAGGCTGGGACTTATATGTATGAGATACAGGGTGTCACAGCCCAGATGACAGGGGGTCACGTTGCTAAAAAAGTGTTTCACTTTGATAAAATGTCTGCCACAAAGCACCCACCACTCTTTAACACTGAATGAAGGAAATTGCATTTTGATTTTTGCTCATGCATGAATTACAGACGAGAAAAGACAATTAAACAAAAAACAATAATTTTATTTCTAAAGTGAGTCAAAAAGCATAAGCCTCAGGAAGCCCATAGGATAGGGCATGAAGGGAAGCATAAAAATATCTGCAGGAATTTCCAAAGACTAATTTTAGCTGATAATTTGAATGCCCTTCCCCATAGAACTATTTAATCAGAAATAATGAAAATTAATGGCCACTGGGCAGCACTTCATTTCCAAAGAGCTTTAGGAGAGTTAACACCCTGTTATGTGGTTTAGCTCTAATGGGCTTCTGGGTCACTGGTGAGCCAGTTTGAATACAGACCCACCATGCTGATTAGTTAGGAGTCACGCGTCTGTAATTACAAGGGCTGTGCTCTGGGCATCCTTCAAAGACATTGCTGTTGAAGTAGCTGTCTATGAATAGCTTTTCTTCAAGACATGTGAGTCAATTCAACACTGGCAAAACTCATTTCATTAGGAAAAAACTAATATGGGCATGTGATGGAATACCTCAATGTTTGGATATGTGAACATGTTTTTATAGTCTAATGTCTTATTAAAATATTCTTGTGGGGGTGCCTGTGGCTCAAAGGAGTAGAGCACTGGCCCCATGTGCCAGAAGTGGTGGGTTCAAACCCAGCCCTGGCCAAAAACCGCAAAAAAAAAAAAAAAAAAAAATTGTGTGTAGGTGTTAGACACTGTCTTTGATGTCTCTGTTAGTTCTTTGTGAACTAAAAAAATAATCATTTAACTAGTTCATCCTACTCTTGTTATTTTCATTAACTATTAAGGTTTTTTTAATCATTTATTTGTTAGGTCTTCTGTCCCAGGCAGTGTTTCTTCCAAGTCTGTATGACGTCACACACCCTGTATGATGTCACACACCCCAGAATTCCACTTCCACCTGCACAGCGTCTCGTAACTGCTCCTTGCGCTGCCCTATCTCCCACTGACAACAATACATCTCCTTTCTTTTGTTGTAAATGAGTTTATTTTATCCTGGAATTTTATAGACATGAAATCATACTGTTGTTTTGCGTGAGATTTCTACTTTGATAACTCCATGTGATGAATCAACAGGGTGCCTCCGGATCCATTTCTTAACGGCCACGTGGTCTTCCCCGCCATAAACACCCACACACGTGTCCTACTATGTGCCACTATTTGTTCATCCCTTCACCTATTTTGGCTGTTTTCAGGTTGGGGCTATTACAGAAGTAACCGCAACAAACATTCATATTTCTGTGCAAATCATTGTAAGGACATACGCTTTTATTTCCAATGGGAAACTTTCCAGGAGTGGAACCCCTGTATCTTATGACAGATGTTTGTTAAACTTAGCAAAGAAAACTGTGATACTATCGCCAAGGGGGGTGACATCTCACCTCCCCCCCAGTGCTGTGTGGGAGCTCGGTGGCTGCAGGTGGGTTTTCTGTTTAGCTTTAGTTTTTCTGTTAGGTATGTGGTGTTAATGAATTGTGATTTTGCATTCCCCTAATGACTCTGAATATTGAACACCATTCCATGTGCCTATTTTCATCTGCATAACAACTGTGATTAAGCATCTGCTCAAACACCATGTGCACACACACTCACACACACAAACACATATATAAGTTAACAAGGACAGGCAGAGTAAGATCCCCTCAAAGGCCTGCTCTGTAACCAAAGAACCAGGAAAGGGGCAGCTTATCAGACAAAAAGCTTGTAGGGAATAACTGTTCTACATTAGCTGACCACAGGTACAAAAAACAAACAAACAAAATAATAGGCAAATGGTAAGCAACCTTCCCTTCCCTTTCACAAATAAAAACCAAACAACCTCAGGAAAATGTTGGGGATAATTACACACCTGACATCTGTGTCATCAGAATCCTGGAAAAAGAAGACAAAAGGACGGGGCTAAAAATGTTTCTAAATAAACAGAAGTTGTCTGAGAACTTCTACAGTGTGGCAACAGACAAAGCCTACAACTCAAGAAGTTCAGCAAATGCCAAATAGATGATCTCAAGGAAAGAGTCAGAAAGTCACATCACGGAGAAACTTTGGAAGACTAAATAAAGACAGAGAAGGAGGGTTGTGAAAGTACTCAGAGAAGAACAGTTACCTTGCTTTTGGGGGAAAGTTAATTTAAATGATACCTGATTTCTCATAAGAAGCCCACGGAAATCAGAGGAAACCGGCCTAACCCTTTTGAAGGACTAAAATAAAAGTATTGTCAAACTTTGAGTGAAATCATCATTGGAGAAGGAAGATGACAAGAGTTTGTGACCAGCAGAATGAAGCTTTTCCTTACTGTTTATTTCTCATGCAGAGAATTCATATTTCTTCTAAACAGTCGGGTACAGAAGGACTTAGCTTTTACTTCCTCCAGATTTTTGGCAATGTGAACTATTTTGAACTTCAAGAGACTATCCTTTCAAAACATTTTTCCATTTTCATAATTTTTTTTATTTTTTATTTTTATTAAATCATAATTGTGTACATTGGTGCAATCATGGGGCACAATGTGCTGACTTCATATACAATCTGAAATATTTTCATTGGGGCCTTCATGGCCTTTTAATCACTATATGAAGACATTAGAAATGGCTCTCCATTCATTTTTATTCTTAACTGTTTTGTGTCCCATGGGGTACACTTGTAAAGCATGGAAGAAGATAATTATATTAATTCAGATGTTTATTTATTTAGCAAGAGGGAAAGGCTTCACATAACACCCATGTACTATTAGGCACCAAATAAATATAGTTGAAATGGAGAAACAGATCCTGAAATCTAGCAGAGAGAGAGCGGAAAAAAAATTTTTTTTTTTTTACATGAGATAGCCAGAGAATAATTGAAGGCAATTTAAATGCTTTGAAGTTTTTTTATCATCCTCTGTCACAAAATGGCAACATTGTTATATATCAGTAGAAAAAGTAACAAATCCTATTTTTTCTGTGATGCATGCATTTTCATTAATTAGACAAAATAACAATAACTGGTATTAGTAATATATGCAGTATAAAAATTTCCACTCAGACATTTTTAATCTTAATAAAAAGCACTATCTTTTCTTTCAAGTACCAGGTTTTTTCCCTTATGCCTTTTCTTTATATAGTGTTTCAATTTAATGAATTAGTTCTGGGAAAGCATAATAAGATAGAATACATTATAGCCATCTTTACAATTTAAATAATTGATATGTCATAGGAGATACTGTATGGTTAGGTAGTTTCAATTTTCTTTCTATATATAACATGTTTTTTATAATTTGCACTTCAAAGATAATAACCAGTTTCTATTCTCATTTAATTTATAACAATTTAAAAGTTTATATCAATTTAAGAAAGGTTTTAGAAATCCTTTAATTCTAAGAAAAGGATTAGATGAGATTTTCAATGAGTTTGTTCTTATTAGAGTGGTGTAGTAGATAGTCCTGTAAAACCATTTTTGTTTATGGCAAAAAGCATTTGACCACAAAGGAAAGGTTCCGATCACACACTCTCGGTTTTTTAAATATGTGCTCTCTCCTACTCAATGCCTAATATTCCCAAAGGTAAACAGTAAAGCACTTTCCTCTCTATTTTCAGAAAGCAAACAGTTTAGATCTTTAATCTAAAAGAAGTTTAGCAATGATTTAACCTTCAGACTGAATACCATACAGCACAGAAACTTAAAACTACAAAGACGGTTTCGCTGTGATTTTATCACCAAACTCAGTTTCTCTTCTCTCTCTCTGTCTTTCTTTTTTTTTGGGTAATATTTTGACATGAATTGTGTTGTATATAAAGGCCAAGGAAATAAATAATGTTTGTAGTGAAGGAAGCTATTTGAAAGAGGGTATTCTCCTAAATAAATTAACTGATTCATTTTCTTGATTAGACTTCACTCTTTATTCCCACAGATACTCAAGAGGGTGACTTCCACAGACAATAAATTCAAATGTTTCAATAAGTGCGGATTTTTAAACTTATCTGCTTCTCAGAACATGTGTTTTGGAGGTGGTTTGATAAAAATCCAAGGTAAATTTTGTGTTCTCTATATTCCAGATTTTAAACTTTATATAGACCTTTGAGGTCAGAAATGTCTTGACATTGAAACTTTTATTTGGCTGGCAAATTCCTATTTAAATAGTATCAGATGACTCAACATTTTTTTTCAGACAAATATGAGCAAAAAAATCATAAGTATTTAAATATATGAAAAGGATCATTTTGAAACAACTTTATAAATCCCTATTAACCAAAATTCTTTTAAAAATTGTATTAACAGTGTGAAAAGGTCTGTTCCATTTTCACTTACTAATTTAGATTTAAACCTTAATGTTCTGAATACAAAGTCCAGTTACATGAAGTTCAATTCATGTTAATGAATTGTAAAAGTGGAGAAATTACTTCTTATAATTTAATAAAACTATCAAGTGTCTGGAAGAATCTAAATATATAAGATTAAACCCATCAGCTTAGATTAAAGTCCCTGGACCCAGAACACGTTGGCACAGACAGGGTATGTCGGGATTGGTCAGATAAGGGGTTCTGTGAAAGTTCAACAATAATAAGACTACTCTACTTAATAAATAAGACTACTTATTTTCTAGCTGTACCCTTTTGGGCATGTCATTAAATATCTTTGAACTTCAGTTTCTCACATGGAATAAATATTATCATAACGTTTTCTATACCAAGTTATTAAGGATGAAAAGAAAATACTTTCCATAAGAGAAAATTAGCCAGAACTTAGCACATAAAAGGTAGTTCCTGGTAATAGAATTGATTATTAGTGATAATATACTAATTCCATCATCATGTAATTTACTCATCAGACACCTACCTACTTTGTCTTTCTTTCACAGAGAAGCTAATCCACGGCATGCATTTGCCAAGTGGTTTGTTTCTCATGGTTTTTACACCATTGCCTCATTTTCTTTCATGCAGTTGAGTGACGTCCTGCCATCCCCCTGTCTCTTGCTCTCCTGTTGAGTTTCTAGTTTTGAAATGTGAATGATTCGTATTCAAACTCTTCTTTTTCATACATGGCATTGGCACTTTGAGTAGTTTAATCTGAATATTTACCCCACAAGAATCTTCTCTGGGTTTTTAGATAACCCCCTCTAAAAATCATCAAATGTACCCTCTCTTCATGCTGTCATGCTTTCCTGGGCCTCATGCCAAGCTCTTAGCTCAGTTTGTAACTTATTTCTTTCTTCCAAAGAAGATTTCTGACTCTTAGCTTGAGAATGTTCTATGGAAAAAATTGTATGTGGAATCTGGAAAATTCTGACCTTACAATGAATTTCTTAGAAGTTCTATAAAATCAATATATATATAATAACTCTAGTAAATTTTCATAGACAAATCTACCTGAATGTAGGATTTTAGTATATTAAAGAGAGTAGATTTTTAAATCTGAGAGGGTTAACTTTGCATCAGTAAATATATCTCGTCAACAGTTCGGCCCCTTTTCTGAGCTTTCAGCAAGAGTGAGCTCTGGTTAATGGAAGCACTTGACAGGGGCAATCCATTACAAATGCTTTCAAAGCAGACATAAGTAAAACAACCTAAACCACATCCATTGTTAATAATTGATGTTTATTCATCATTGGCAAACTATTGATTATAGGCTTAAAAGGAAGTTCTTTGTATATTGATTTGGGGGCCTTTGCATCACGTAGACAACTGCAAGCAAGACGCGCTTAATGGAAGTGTGTTACGATTCTTAAAAAATTCAGTAGTCTTTAAAGAACAAAGTCCATGGTGAATCCATGTCCTCATGTGGAATAGAAACAGATTGTCCTTGAAGAGATGTCATGAAAGAATTCTGTCCTTTTTTTTAGAACTATTTTGTTCTAGAGGTTTAAAAATATGCATCCTATATTTTATAAGTTGAAACTGATTTTAGCAATTGTTTGAAAACCAATTATGTGTCTGAAATATGTTTAGTCCATTTGTTTTCTTCATGGTTCCAAACATTATTTAATTCTATAACATGTAAATGTCCTAATGAAACAGTAAAACTAATGTAAGCGGTGTCGGTGCTTACTGTGGCCTCTCGATGTCAGAGATCATACAAACGATGGGAGAAATGAGTTATAAGGGAGAACAAATGAAAACAAACAACCCTCTGTAATACCTGAAAGCTTAATTTGAGACATAATTTGAACAATCTACTAGTATTATGTTATTAGAGCTATCGTCCATTAACTTGGAACACGGGGCTTGTCGCAAAGCGTGTTCCCCAAATGTAAAGAGAGGGAAGGTAAGAATTGTCTTAACTAACTCTCTGGTAACATTTTGTGGATGGTAAAATAGCAACACACACCTGGAAGCAAATCAAAAAGTATGAAAAGGACACCAAGTAAACAGTGGGAGGCAATTATTGCTTTTCTAGACCTGAGATAAAGAGGATGGTACGGGCTATCAAAAACATAGGAAGATTTGTTAAAAGCAATCATAAAAGTGGTTTCAATATCACATGACTGTGGTCATCAGTAGTTTTAATGTCAAGCTGTTGAGATAAAGTCTTTGGAGGACTACAAGATAGAATATTTAAACAAGATAGTTCCATTGTCAGTAACTTATTCCCTTGGGAACATAAGCAAAAGACTAATAAACTACGTATATCTTTGCATTATTCACCCCTAATATTTTCTATCAATGCATAAAATTTGTTCCACTTTTTAAAAGTGAAGACTTGAGTGTCATACTCTGTATTCATGTCAGCAAGTATATATACCTACCACCTATGCTTGGGCTAACATACAAAAAAGTGTTACTTAGCATTTGCAAATATATTTTTCTAAGTACATTGGCAGATATCTGTAATACTGTTTTCATAAAATGCGATATGATGAAAATAAATAGACTTTGAAATGAAAAAGATCTCTACTTAAATCTGAGCCCTGCTCCTTACTAACAGTTTAATTTTAAATGTTATTTATTACCACTAGTTAACTGAAACCTAATTTCCTTGTTGTTAAAATGTAAATGAAAGAAAGAAGTGAAAATATTTAGCATAACCCCTGCCATGTAATAACTGGTCAATGTAGATTAGTATTCCTAACAAGTCATCTGTATTTTCTTAAGGCTTCTTATAAGTAGTTGTGATGTAGCAATCGCCACTTAATAAACACACTTTCACTTACAGTTTCTCATTTATTTCTCAGAATAATCCTCTTAGAATAATTTTTGATACTGTAAAAGAAAATAAAACTGTAAGTAGCTTAAACTATAAATGAAATTTATTGGCTAAATGATTGAATGTCCAGAGAAAGGGTGAGGTTTGATCTAATTTGATCAGGGATCCAGTTTTATTTAGTCATGATTTTCTGAGCTCTCCTTAACTCCTCTCTATTTGCCATTTTGGTTCAAGATCACGTGCCATAAGGAGAAAACTGAACGCTTTCCTCCTGGTTTCCTGTCTGTATTCTCATCACCCAGTTTCCATGACTCAACAAAATATCCAGCGCTATGCTGATGTGCTCCCTGAGAGGAACCGAGAAATCCTATCTGGTTAGTCCCACCTGGAGCCGCCTGGATGGATCTCTGAGACAGTGGAGAGGTCACAGCTCCTACTGACTCAGAGTCCAGTACAAGACTGGGGTGGGATAGATCCTGTCCAAACCAAGGGCTGCTCCATAGCAGAATGGACGCTGCCGGGGGAACAGTCAGTGTTCAAGTGAATGTGTACGAAATTATGTGCCTGGTTCCTTCTTGGTAGTGTCACGGTGTCAAGGAGAATTTCCAGATTATTAGTGTGATTTTCTTTTCAAAGCTTAAGAAGTTTTTACAACTGGACTTATTCAACAGAATATAAACTTCTTTCAGCAAAGCTAATTCTGCATTTTATGTTTCTGGCTATTAAGACTGCCAACAATAACATGATTCCTTACCCGATGGATGAATGAGAAGTACGGCGTTAGTCCAAGATATTTAACAATCTATCTGATTATCAAACATGAGTTATGTGGTTAACAAAGAAAATGATAACTATTATCAAATATGGGTTCTTATCATAAAAACGTGTCCTCATTCTTGAAAAGAATGGGCGTTATTGCATGTGTGATGGGCCACTTCAGATGAGATATTTCAAAAATGCTTATGAGAGGTCAATTCTGAGTTGTAATTCTTCACTCATACACTTTTTTTGTACTACAAGAATGTATAAATCCATTTTTTATAGAAATTATGAGGTTCTAGTATTTACTACAGTTATCAGTTACAATGACAAATCCAAATTATTATGTCATCAATATGTTAATGGAGATGGAAAGGAAATGCAAAGAAATTTAAAAAATTTTAAAAATAAGAAAGGCTAAAATTTGGTCATAGTTCAACCAAGGTGTAACTTAATATTGTACACAAATTTTATTTTTTTTTAAGAAAAATGATGATGTAGTTGATTATAAATGTTTAAAGAGGGGAAAGTATTTCAACTTTTTTTGAACATATAATTCTTTTAAGGTTTGAATAATTTGCTCATTTTCCAGCTGTAAGAAAAGAGTAAGCTTGATTCAACTACGTGCTAATCCAGCTTACTTCTCCAGTCCTTTACTAGATAAAATACAATTTCACCAAGGATGCACTTACTCAGGAATAAAATGCATCCAAATCTGAGAATCATTGTTGAATTTAGTTATAGCAGAGCGCAAAACAAGATGATATAGCTTCAGCCTTCTCTCTGCTCCTATAATTTCTCATTTACACAACTTTCAGTTCACACACCTCAATTAAATAGTCAAGTCTTTAATACGGTCTATGGGGGCATTCTTCATGCATAAAAAGAAAAAGTAAGCTGATACATTGATGTGAGCAAATGAAGGGGATAGAGAAAGGGCACTCGTGATAGGGTTAGGGTTAGGTTTGGGATCTCAACACTGGTTAGCTTATCTGAGGTCTGTTTACACCTATTTTCTTTTTAAGGAATATGCAACATTCTCTTATAAGCCTCTGTTAATTTTTTCTTACTTGTTAGAATTAGTTTTTACTCTTTTCAAACAAAAGAGCCTTAACTGCACACATGCACAAAAGAAATCAGCAGTTTAGAATTGCTTAATATTAAAAATATTATAACTCATAAATATTCTACAATTACTGTAACAGCAGATTGAGTATCTCTAGTCCAAAAATCTGAAATCCAAAATGCTCCAAAATCCAAAAGGTTTGAGGGCAACATACTGCTCAAAGGGAACACTCATTGGAGCTTTGCAGATTTTTGGTTTTTGAGTTAGTTATGCTCAACCAGTTAGTATAATGCAAATATTCCAAAAATCTAAAGAAAGTTCAAAATCTGAAACATTTCTGCTCCCGTGTATTTGGGATAAGGATGACTCAGCTTCTACTAGGACATGTGCTTGCTGAGACCTCCGGTTTTCACTCCTGTATCAGCTAATAACTGCTGTGTAACAAGTCACATCAAACCTTAATGGCATAAAATAACAATGGTTTATTTCAGGATTGGGTAACATTTTTAGAAAAGAGCTATACAGAAAATATTTTAAGTTTTATAAGCCGTGAAGTGTTTGTTGTAACTGCTCACCACCTCCACTGTAGAGTTAAAACAGACACAGACAATACATTTACAAGTGACTGGTCTGTGAATCAATAAAACTTTATTTATACAATCAGGCAGCAAATTGGATTGGACTGAAGGCCACAGTTCTCCGACCCTTGATTTATTTAATTCATGAATTTTGACAATCAGCAATATTTTTACCAGGCTTAGGTGAGCAGTTCTTCCAGCTTTTTCAGTCCTAATGAGTTGGTCATCCTCATACATTTTCAGAGACCTGAAGGTTAGCTAGAAAGTTCTGGACTCTCCTGGCAGTTGGAGTAGTTAGCTGTTGCCTGGGGCATCTTGACTCTATTCTACAAGTTTTCTCATTATCCAGCAGCCTATGCAGGTTTATTTTAATAAAAGCACATATCCAAGACAGGAAATACAAATGTGAAAGGCCTCTTCAGTTCCAGGCTCAGAACTCCTCCACATTCCATTTGCTGAATTAAGTTGAAAATCTTTCCTTTCTGTTGGAAAGACTGCAAAAGGTGGACACAGGAGAGGAAGATGTTTTCTGGCCATTTCTGCAATCAATACACCACATCTCATGCGTCTCTTAACACGACCAGAGTAGCGATAATTCTCTTCTCATTGCACCTGCTCAAGAATGTCTTGGGAGATAGGAGATTGTCTGAAATTAGATCACGTGTCTATTCTTGAACTAATGAGCTAAATTCAGTGAGTGACATGGATTGTTTGAAGGCCGATCATCTACCCATCTTGGTGTCTGATACAGAAGATCTATATCTAATTATGAATTACTGTAGGTTTCCCTTACTTTGCAAATATCAGCAGCCAGCTTTTGCACATACTACAGCCAAACCTTTAGTCTTTACCTCACTGAACTTATTCATCGTATATTCACCCCTCTCTCCATTGCATTCTTGCTAATTTTAATTTCTTAAATTCCATACTCATTTCCTATCTTTGTTCTTTTTTCATAATTCTATCTCTAGTCTCAGATTTTTAATATTGGCATTTTTTAAAGTGTCTTGGTCAATCCAATGTCTATTTTTTCATCCTAAATATGTATGACCTGATCTTCTAATTTCTATTACCATTTGTATGTTAATAGCACCAAATCTTTATTTACAACTCACTTCCAAATTTATACAATAGGTGCCTAGTAAATTTATGATGAATACCAGTAAATATAGGCATAAATGATGAAATATGATATAGCGTATTGAAGTGCTCTATAAGTCCCAAGGTTCTAAAAATCACAGTTGTTATCTGTAATTATGCTACCAAGGGAACACCTCCATGAGCTTCCGGGAGTCTTAACCAAGGAACACTGTTCCATCTTTCTCCCCAACCCTTCGAGGTTTCTGTTTCTAATTTAAATGACTCAATCACTTTATATTCTTTTTTATTTGAAATATTCATGTTCATAATTGAAGTAATTTAATTATGAGAAATTTTTTTGTGCTTTCCTCAACTATTGATACTAGTTTTATTTAATTTTCACAGGAATCAAGTACTCTTGACCAACAGTTTACTATTAGGAAGGGGTAAGGTACCTATTACACTCTTGTATTAAATTAATAAGAAAGTTTATGTTTTAAAGTTTCTAATATGCTAAAGGTTTAAGATGCAGGCTAGGAAAATAAGGCAGCCTTGCCTGCCTCTCACCCTTTGAAAGGGTTACATTTAACTTTGCATGTCCCTTACACCATCTTTCTCCACTCCGCTTCTCTTAATGAATTTTAGATAAAACCTACCTGGAATTTATTTTTGTTGTTAGTGTTTGTTTTCTTTGGAATTCTGCCTATTCATTATGTGCATGAAAATTATTTTCAACGTTTTGTTTATTGAGCGACTTTAGCAAATTCTGTCTGCCAAGTTCAAAATCATCAGTTGCTATTACTAGGAGCAAGTAGATTTAAAATGTGCTGCCTCTGTTTGCCAAATGTAGAAGTATCAAAATGTTCCCAGTGAATAGTATCACTTATTACACTTTAGAAACATACTTTGGGAGCATTATTTGCACACGGATCGTTTCTAATCCATGTTTAAATCGTGGACTAATTTTAAAAGGGTCATCATGCTGTTTTTATATATTGGTAAGAACTATTTCGGGGGAAGCCAAATAACACCTGAATATAATTTTTTAATCTCCCTTCATAGGAAATATGCCACAAAGAAACATTTACAAGCAACATTGCCAAATGAAAGCATTTAATCATTCTGCTAGGAGTAAGAAGATTAAGTTTCTAGGCTAATAGCTTGTGATACTCTGTTTGAGGCACAGTTATACCTCGCTGAGTGATGGGGATATGTTCTGAGAAATGAACGCAGGCATTTTTGTCACTGGGTGAACATCACAGAGTGTGCGTAGACAAACCCAGAAGGGGCAGCCTACTCTGCACATACACTATGCTCGTAGTTACAAACCTGTACACATGCTGTGCTGTGCTGCCAGGGGTGTCCGACCTGCAGCCTGCAGACCACAGGTTGACTTTGTAAGAAAGTGTTTTGCTTATCTGTAGTGTTGGATATCACAAACTGTATGCATGGACTTTTATTTTTGTAATTAGTTTTTATTACTGTTTGTATATTTTCTTCCTTTTTTTTATTAAATCATAGCTGTGTATATTAAATGCAATCATGGGGTACAATGAGCTAGTTTTATATACAATTTGAAATGTTTTCATCAAACTGGTTAACATAGCCCTCATGGCACCCTCTTAGTTATTGTGTTAAGACATTTATATTCTACACCTAGTAAATTTCACATGTACCCTTGTAAGATGCACCATAGGTGTG
>CAUYRH010122881.1:0-16959 GCA_963574655.1 Perodicticus potto | reverse complement strand
CAAGCTGTCACCCTGGATAGTGCCGTGGCATCACAGCTCACAGCAACCTCCAGTTCCTGGGCTCAAGTGAGTCTCTTGCCTCCGCCTCCCAACTAGCTGGGACTACACAGGTGCCCGCCCCAACTCCCAGCCATTTTTTTTGTTGTTGTTGTTGCAGCCGTCATTGTTGTTTGCTGGGCCCGGGCTGGATTCGAACCCGCCAGCTCAGGTGTACATGGCTGGCGCCTTAGCCCGTTGAGCCACAGGCACCGAGCCACAAGAGCAAGTCTTAACTCCTGATTTAAGCCTCTGGTTTTCAGCAAGACCTGAGGATTTGGACATCTCAAAGGCACCCAGTTAAGAAGCTGATAAGAAGTCACTGTGGCTGCTGTCATTGTCCTTATTACTTTAACTGAGGTTAGAAAAGGTTGGAAAACTTGCCTGAAGTCAAGCAGCCAAAGCCAGGCAGAATCTCAAAAAACCAAACAAACAAACAAAAGAACATCACAGGAAGCTCAGAACTGTGGGGAACATTCTTTCCCAGGTTACCCTTGAGACAACCTTGTCTGTTATTCTGACATTAGAGCCAGAAACCAGCTCTGGCTGTAAAGCATCTAAATGAAGAAATAAGTCATTAAATCATTTCATGCCAGGGAGCCCTTGACCTGAGTCACACGGAAGTCAGCTGGCCCTGTGCAGACTGTGCCCTCCTCGCCCAGCGCTGGGCTCACCCTCCATTGCCCCATGGCCACTCAGAGTCGGTCCACAGCACACAGACCACCACTTTACCAGCAGCCCCACTGCTCCAGGTGGTCAGGGTTGGAGAGGTAGCTAAGGGGAGAGACCTGTTTTTTTAATACAGTCCTTTCACTCCCAGGTTACCATGGGGGCCCACGCACACGGTCACAAAAAGACAGTGACGTCACCGCTCCGCTGACCCGGTTTACGGAATTAACTGTGGTCTGTTCTGCAAGGCAGATGCTCTCTGTCAGTGTGAAGTCCGTCACACACAGAGGGCAGAGTGGAGACGCCCCACGCAACCCTCCATCCATAACCAGACAGGGGCAGGAACCTGGCTCAGAGGGCGCAGAAATGTGTCTGGTGGTGCCTGCCCGGGCCACAG
The DNA here is from genome assembly GCA_963574655.1 of Perodicticus potto. Taxonomy (NCBI): domain Eukaryota; kingdom Metazoa; phylum Chordata; class Mammalia; order Primates; family Lorisidae; genus Perodicticus; species Perodicticus potto. The sequence goes on along the minus strand of CAUYRH010122881.1, from coordinate 15,857 downwards.
CCCTCTTCTCCTAGGACAACTCCCTCCTGCAGCCCCCAGAGCTTTCACTAACCCTGAAGTACAGCGGGTGAACCATCGAAGAACGGGCATCGAGCAAGGAGCCAGCCCCGGGGCAGCCAAGTCAGAGCAAAGCTGGGTAAGATGTGCACAGAGATATGCAAAGACCACAGTGGAGAAAGAAAGCTGGACAGGCCGGCAGCTGCAGGGAGCAAGGGCAGGGCCAGGGGCCCCGACAGCTTCCAAGTTCCAGGCTTCCGCCCCAGTCAACACTCCAAGGGATCGTGTCGAAGTGAACGTGGTGACTCCTTTTCCAGCACTGCCCCTCTATATGGTTTATTTTAATGAACTCCTGGACACCAAAAAGATCTTTAACTAAAATCAATTTCTGTGTGTCAGTTACCCGAGGGACAGAACAAAAGGACGTTTGGGAGAGACCACATTCTCATAACTTTCAGGACAGTATTTGTTAGAACTATTCTGTTTTATATTCTATTCGTCATTGTCGCTAATCTCTTACTGTGCCTAACTTATAAATTAAGCTTTACCATACGTAAGGATGTTCGGTCTTCACAGTGAAATCATAGGGAAGTTATTAACTGACAGTTTTTCAGGAAGGCCAAAGAAATCAATCCCTCTCGGACCGCCCGCTCTCTCCTGCCCGCTGCCCCTCCTCCTCCGCAGCATTTCGGTTTTCACAAGCAGTTGAGGAGCCCGGCAGACCAAAAGGAAATGTAAATTCCTTCTCTTTACAGTTCAGCAGAACTGACTCCTTTAGCCCCAAGCAGTTCCTGAGTGTCCCGAGAACAATGGGATGTGTCTTCCACCTGGCCAGGAAAAGCCGATGGACCAGTTTTCACAATACCTTGTGAATTTGGCTGCAGCTGAATTATCTGTCCCCCTTGAACTCTCCTACCCACTAGACCTGGAGTGGCATTCTTCTTCTTTTGGGAAGCCTCACCACATCCCTGCTCTCTGTCCCCCTTCCCCCATCCGCTTTCCTCCTTCACTTCCTCTCCTTTCTCTTTGTAAGATAAAGATTAGGAACTACATCAGCTCTCAGGCATCCACTGGGGTCTTAGAACATATTCCCCAAAGATAAGGGGAGGGAAATACTGTTATATAGGTGTCTCTAACATTCCAGCGTCTTCGACTCTTAATCAATTACAATTGAGGCCAATCTTTGTACCCGGGCTTTTTTGGATGTTTCTAGGCTGCTGCATCTCAACTCTGGCTGCCAGACGCTCCCGGATACACAGATCAGACTTTTTAAAAAGTCAAGCTAGAAAATTCTAAAGTACAGCTAGATCCACTGAGTCTCCTAGTGTAGTCAAGAAAAGTTAAGTTCCAAACATCAGGTACGTTCCCTGAAAAAAATCACACAACACATACCAGAAGCCATGTCGGAAGTCACGCAGTTGCATCATACCCCATTGTTCTAGGTTGTAAAACAATGGAATGGGCAACCCAAAACTGCAAAGTGTCTCTGTTCAAGGTGTCTGCTATGCTCTGAATGCCTGTCCCCTTCAAAGCTCGTGTTGACATTTAACTACCAACATAAACATATCAAGACGTGATTAGGCCAGGAGAGCTCCATCCTCACGAATTAATGCGTTATCTCATACTGGGCTTTTTACAAAAGCTAAGCCTCCCTCTCTCCCTCCCTTTCTCTCTTGCTCTTCAGGAGGAGGTTCTTCTCTGGTGGAGGCTTTAAGACACCATCTTGGAAGCAGGGAACAGGCCCTCAGAAGACACCAACCAGCCAAGGGCCATGATGTTGGATTTCCCGCCTCCAGAACTGTGGGAAAGACATGTCTTTTCTTTCTTTCTCTCTTTTTTTTCTTTTGAGACAGAGTCATACCCTATTGCCCAGGCTAGAGTGCTATAGATCGTCCCGCCTCAGCCTCCTGAGTAGCTGGAACTACAGGCTCATACCACAAGACCTGGGTAATTTTTCTATTTTTAGTAGAGATGGGGTCTCACTCTTGCTCAGGTTGGTCTCCAACTCCTGAGCTCAAGGGGTCCTCCCACCTCAGCCTCCCAGAGTGCTGGGATTACAGGCGTGAGGCACTATGCCGGACATGTCTTTTCTTTATACATTACTGGTCTCAGGTATTTTATCAGAACAGCACGCAACTGCAGAAGACAGTTACATAGTGAAATTAGTGAGCGTGGTAGAGTTGGAACTAATTACCCTAGTCCAAAAGGTTTTGTGTTTGTCCCTTTAGACAAAATTAGGAAGACTGTTATCTAAAACAATCCTATAAAAAAACCTTCTGTTGTCCAAATAATGATCTATGAAGTGTGAGGCCTGATATTTTGGACTCCTGCAGACGGGCTTCTCAGAGTGGAACAGACTTAGTTTCAACTCAAGACTAAGCGAAATCCAGTACAGATAGTAAAGCAGCTACCCAAGTGAACGCTGCAATTCCCAAAGCCAGACTTTTAAGTCGTAAGTGGGATAATCAATAGAGAATCGAGCAGAGAGAATGAGTAGTAGTAATGAAAGTAGGGGGGTGACCTTAAAAGTAAGCTTTAAGGGGTGGCGCCTGTGGCTCATCGAGTAGGGCACCGGCCCCATATACCGAAGGTGGCGGGTTCAAACCCAGCCTCAGCAGAACTGCAAAACAGAAAAATAGCTGGGCGTTGTGGCAGGCGCCTGTAGTCCCAGCTACTCAGGAGCCTGAGGCAAGGGAACCGCCGAAGCCCAGGAGTTGGAGGTTGCTGTGAGCTGTGTGACGCCACGGCACTCTACAGAGGGTGACAAAGTGAGACTCTGTCTCTACAAAAAAAAAAAAAAGTAAGCTCTAAGTAATCTTGGGATAGTATGATTTAAGCGACTTACTTCACTTAAGTGCTTCTTCCACCAATATGCCATGGCACCATTAGTTTTAAGACTGGATTTTACCTAAGAACGAGCCTCCAAGGGTACCCTTAATAAAAACAAACATGCTTGGAGGATAATACATTAAGGAGTTATTGCCCGTTAACCCAGAAAATGAAAGTCTGTCAGATCTTTGGCAACTGTGTTACCAGAGAAAAGCAAACCCCCTCAAAAAAGAGCCCCAGATGAGTACGTTTCGGTGGGATGCAGGGAACTTCTGAAGAGAAAACCAGCGTGATGCACGGGGAGGGTGCCTGAAGAGCCAGGCTCTGCCACAGAGCGCTCGCAAGGGAGAAGGGCATGTGGATGAGAGGGGCTCTAAGAAGACCCCCAAAAGACACTTAGCTTACTTTAGTTTCAACAAGTCTGTTCTTAAGAGCTTCAGTCTTCCTAATGGGATACTCACATACTATCTGCCTTCAACAGCGAGCCAACATTCTATTTCCTGTCTAGAAATAACACTGTGCTGTCACCTTATCAAACTATTCATAACACCTTGTTTTTCTTCCCCCTAATCAAACCCAGGTAGAAATCCTAGGCCAGTGGTGTCCAACGTGGGGTGGACCCATGCAGAGGAATTTTTTTTTTTTTTTTGCTTATCAGCTTCCCTTAGTGTTTTCCCATTTAACATGAGGCCCAAGACAACTCTTATTCTTCCGGTGCACCGCAGAGAAGAAAGAAGGTTGGGACACCCCTGTCCCAGGCTTTTTATTTCCACGTTTGCTTCCTCTTGAAGCCCTTATGCTAGATCACCGGCCAGCTTTACTATTCATCATCTGAGAAGACGCACAGCCTTTATCCACACAGGTGGGGTCTGCACACCCATTTAAAGTGCCCCATCAAGGCAGGGCAGCTCACTATCGCAGGCGTGGGGGCTGACACGGCTAGATAATGGACAAAGGACAAACAGAAATACAAGGTAAGGATTATGATTACTCTTCTGTTCAATGCAGATATTTCCTCCACATCACACCACCCTCAACAGAACGGATGCAAAGTAGATCAGACCTCAAGTCAATATATCTGAACCCTCTGTGCCCATGGTTGGACCCACGGATATTAAACCCTAAAGGTACCATCCAAGTCTTTGTAAGAACTCAATTTAGAAAAAAACCAAATTTGTCCCATTTATTTATGGGGCACCTATAGGTGCAACTGATTAAACAAATATTTCAGGAGTACCTATTACTTTAAGACACTTTGCAACTGCTGGGAACAGAGAAGACACAGAGGCCCTGTCCCCAGCGATCTTTCATTTCAATTTAGTGGGGAGACGGTTAAACAGCACATCTAGCAACACTGCGATAACCGCAGGCCAGGGAGCTGAGCACCAAGGGTCTCCTAACCCACTGGGGTCCAGTCTGGATCCAGTGTTCCCAGCACAGGGGCAGGGCTAGGACAAAGGCCAGATGAGAATGGGACGAGAGAGGGCAATTTCCAGGCTGGGAGCTGGGGGGCTGCAGGCACTGACAACACACCTTGCGATCCTCTTGGGGGAATAATGCGAGTACAGAGATGGAGACGACTCAGGACACTCTGGACAAAGTCAGCTCTCCAGCCAATGTCCTGGGGAGTGTGGCTACCCAGGTGGGAAAGAGAAAGTTCTTCCAAGACACGGGGCTGGGGAGGTACAAAAGAGAGTCTGCAGCCACAGAAGAATGGGTACATGGGGAAGAAGGGCTTCCTGCCACGTCAGTGGCCTGACGGTGTGATAAATGGGCAGAGAACAGTGTATGTTCTGGACAAGATTGTAGAGGAGAACCACTCAGGAAGAACATCACCACGGGAAACGCGAGGGACGCGGTCAAGGGACCGAGCAGCTTCGGAACCAGGTAAGTCCTGTTTAGTTTAACCAAGACACACAAGGGCACCTCTTGAGAAATCTAACAAAAATGGCTACAGAGTGCAGTGGAAATAGCGCTAAACTGTAGTAGTCACAAGACCGACTGCTCGTTGGCTGGGAGATTATCTGTGGGATGAGGTGGGTGAACAGGAGCAGCGTCCACAAATAAGTGGGTGGTTCACACAAGCCTTCTTTAAAAAAAAAAAGTAAAATAAAACATACTCTGTGAAGTGCACTGCCCACAGAATCCTGTTTTGTGAGACATTTGTTTTCCATACATAGTTATAGATGTGAATACATGCGCTTGATCAAAATGTAAAACGTGCTTCTTCCTGTGGGATCACAGTCTAAATAGTTTGAAAAGCACAGGACAAGAGGTTCTATGAGATTTCTTCGTATTTTAAGATTCTCGTTTTGCTTTTAAATTCTAAACTTTTTTTTTTTTTTTTTGAGACAGAGTCTCACTATGCCACCCTCGGTACAGTGCCATGGCATCACAGCCCACAACCTCAAACTCTTGGGCTTAAGCGATTCTTTTGCCTCAGCCTCCCAAGCAGCTGGGACTACAGGCGTCCACCACAACGCCCGGCTATGTTGTTCTTCAGAAGGCCCGGGCCAGGTTCAAAACCAGCCCCGGTGTATATGGCCTGCACCCTATCCATTGAGCTACAGGCGCCAAGCCTTATTTCTAAACTATTTAACAGGTGCATAAATCAATTCACATATGAGTTCAGGTGCATAACATGAAGTAAATCATGGGCAATTTAGATATACGATCATATAATACAAAATGTAATGTCATCCAAAAACAGTGCCCCTTAATTCAACTCAATATGACAAGGAAAGTCCCCAGGAAACAACTACACCTCACGTATGTTGCAACACGGACATACATGCATATTCAGGGCACAGGAGTAGCCCTAGGAAAGACTTTCATTTGAATGCAGACAGGGGAGCAACATTCTACAGACACTTTCAAATAAAATCTACACCAGGTAGGATTCTCACATTTCACTTTTAAAAGATCTAACGCCAACCTCATTTTTACTTCCTTTACTAACAGCAAACTCTAGCATATATATATATAGAGACCGTGTGTGACACATACTCTTACTGGAAACCTTTTACTGGAACAGGTGGCTTTTTTTTAACTGCTTGTGAATCCTGACCCCAAAGAACTGAGACATGTTATAGGCTCTCCTCTGCCTAAACCACTTTTGGAAAGCGGTAATTTAGAACACGACATCCCCTCAGAACTTCAAGGGACACAAACATCCCGAGTATAGTAAATAATTACTTCCCAGTCCGACAAGCTATTTTCCCAGACAGGCAAGGGGTAACTTATGAACACAGGCACACACATATAAACATGAATGGGAAAATTAATAACTGCCAGCTACGTGCATGAACCGATAAGTAGGTTTTAGGTAACAACTGTACAGGGGGTCCACAGCGGTTGTACTTAAGAGGTTCTCCCATCGAAAGAAATCACATCTCATTACAGACACGATCTCAGGTAGTTTCACATCACTGCTAGAAGGTAGAAGGGAAAGGTCACATACAGGTGACCTGACTTGCTCACTTAGCAGACCCTTGTCTAATTGAGAATAAAACCCAAGTTTTTTTGTTTGCTTGTTTTGCCAGGTCCAACCCTTAAACAATGCCTCTAGTTTGTACCTAGCATGAATTAATACAAAGCCCTCAATACATACTTTCCAGCCCTTTGAATGCTAATTCAAGGTCAAAAGATTTTCCCCGAACCCTTTAAGACTGCAACTTATCCAGGGCTGTGTTAAAGGCACCAGGCCACCAGCCACCAACTAACTTCCTGTCCACAGAGCCGGCTACTGTCCCCCTCCGGGAGGCGAACGCCTGGACAATCCGGACACCCGTCTGCCTCCAAGGTCGCCCATACATTGTCCTGAGGGGTCTTTGCAACAGGAAAGTCTTTCGGAGGTCATCCTGTCACACCCACTGAGGTCTAGAGACGCAGGTGCCTTGCCCAAGGTCGCTACAGCCCGAGGACCTCAACCTCTGGGTCAGCTCACACAAACGGAAGACGAACCCAGTTGTTGCTTTCTGCCCTGTACTTAAGCACCCACACGCTGCTATTTGCAGCAAGTGGAACCACAAAAGCCCCAGCCGGTGCACCGACGGCACCCAGGCGTGCCAAAGTAGGCAAAATCCTCGCGTCTGAGCTCTCCTGGAACCTGAGGACTGGCGGGTTTCCGCAGAGGGTGGACGCGGGGCCAGGCAGCTCCCGTTCGCCCACAGCCCCGGAGGACGAGCCCCCTCGCCCCACAGGCCACCCCGCCCGCATCCGCAAGCCAGGCCTGGCCACCCGCGCCGGGCTCACCGGGTGCGCAGCGCCTGCCACGCGGCGTCGATGTCGGCGTAGAGGTTCTTCTCGGAGGGCTTGCCCGAGCTCACGCCGTAGCCCGAGTAGTCGTAGGAGAAGATGTTGCAGTTGATGCGCGAGCCGAGGCCGATGTAGAAGCTGCACATCTGGCCCAGGTCCACGGCGTTGCCGTGCGAGAAGAGCAGCGTGTAGCGGCTGGAGGGCGCGCAGCGCACGAACATGCAGCCCAGCCGGTTGTCCCGGGCCGTGCGCGAGAAGAAGACCTCGACGGCGTCCAGCTCGCGCTGCGAGTACTGCCAGTCCGCGCGCTCGCTCAGGTGCAGGCTGCACGCGCCGGGCCCCGCGCCCGCGCCCTCCTCCGACTGCTGCGGCGCCGGTTGGGCCGCGGCGGCGGACGAGGCGGCGGCGGCGGCGGCGGCGGCCGGGGCCGGGGCGGGCGCGCCGGGGCCGCGCTGCTCGGGCGCCAGCACCGTGTAGGTGGGCTCGGGCGGCAGGAAGGCCAGTTTGGCGGCGATGCGGCTCGGGCAGGGCGGGCAGCAGAAGAGCCAGCACAGCTCGCCCAGCGAGAAGCCGTTCATCCTGGGGCCTGGCTCGGGCATCGGGGCGGCCTGGCGCCCGCCGCCGCCGGCCCGGCTGGCTGGCTGGCTGGCTGGCCCGGGAGGAGTGAGGGCGGCCGGGCGCGCGGCCCGGGAGCGGGCGAGCGAGCGCGGAGGGCGGCTGCGGCCCGCCCGCCCGGCCCACGGCGGGAGGAGGCGGAGGAGGGCGGAGGCGGGGCTCCCGGCCGGGGCAGGTCAGCGGCGGCCCCGGAGCCCGGGCGAGGTGCGGGCGGCCGGGGCCCGCGCGCGCCACACAAAGCCGGCGGCGGCGGCCATGGCCGGCTCGTGCGCGCCGCCTCCCGCGCCCGCTCCCCGCACGCCCGCCGCCGCCACTTCCGGGTTACCGCGGCGCGGGCCGGGCCTGCGGGGCGGGGCTCCCGGCTGCGGCCGGGCGGGCGGGCCCCTCCCCCTCCCCCTCCCCCTCCCCCCTTCCCCCTCCCCCTCCCGGAGGCGCGTCCTCGTGCTCCGGCGGGCTGGCGGCTCCGCGGCGGGGCAGCGGGGCCGGCCCTCGCGGAGTGGACTCTGCTCCTCGCCCCTCTCCCCACTTGCAAGTTTCTGCTGTGGGTGGAGGTCCCTGGGACTCTACTACAAAGAAAAGTAACGGGTGGAAGAGAGTTGCGGTTAACCCCAAAGATTCGGCTCTGGGTGTCTGCGCTGCTTTCTGCCCTGCCTCGGCACCCCCAGGTCTCAGCCTCGTAAGGGGCCTTAGGGTCGTGGGACAGGATGGTCATCGGTCTGCTTTCCCGGTTCTGTTTACGTAGCGACAGTGTTACCTTCCCAAGGGCGCTGATTGACCTTCAATACCCCCTCTCCCCGAGTCTATAAAAGCCAACTATTGTAACAGGGCGGCAATGTATTTAGCAACAAAGCCTGCTGAAGTTGTCATTTCTTGTCCCACGGGAGGTGCATTTTCTGGCAGTAAGTAGGGACTAGGTGTCGGTGTTTTATTTCTCCAGCACGGTTTTGGGTCTAGGATTTTAAAGTGGTCTCAATCATGAAAGATTTCTTACACTGATTTAAATGCACTGTGATCTTGGCAGTCACCTTTAAATGATTTTTTTTTTCAGCTGTAACTTTGTGTGTGTTCTCCTGCCAGTTTTCCCAGAGCCTTCTCTACTTCCCTTTCCCCTCCTGGTTTGGCAGCTGAAGTCCCTTTCAGGAACTGACAGGAGATACTCTTCCTGGACTGTCAGGAAGGCAGCCAGAGGCTCAGACGTTGGCACAGTCGCCGCCCTGAACTTGCTTTAGTTCACAGATGTCCTGAGGATTTTACCTTTTGCTGTGGCTTTTACAGAAGGAATACTTTGAGCCCCCTCGTCTAAATGAATTTGCCCATACTGATTTCAGTAACCCTCAGGACCAGGTTTTTCAAAGACCATCTCTTCATTGAAACAGTTTTTTTAATGTTTCTAAATTATGCAGACTTGGTTTAAAATAACCTGGTGATGAAGCCTGTTCAGACTACGTATTTGCAGTATGTTTTGAAGTTATTTCCCACCGAAAGCCCAACTTCACCTTCACAGATTTGAGTTTCCTTTAAAAAAAAAAGGCGCCAGCCACGTACACCTGAGCTGGCGGGTTCGAATCCAGCCCGGGCCCGCCAAACAACAGTGACAGCTGCAACCAAAAAATAGCCGGGGGTTGTGGCAGGCGCCTGTAGTCCCAGCTACTTGGGAGGCGGAGGCAGGAGACTCACTTCAGTCCAGGAATTGGAGGTTGCTGTGAGCTGTGATGCCACGGCACTCTCTCCAGGGTGACAGCTTGAGGCTCCATCTCAAAAAAAAAAAAAATCTCAGGAGGCACCTATGGCTCAGTGAGTAGGGCACCAGTCCCATATGCCAGAGGTGGCTGGTTCAAACCCAGCCGCTGCCAAAAATAAATAAATAAATAATAAAAAATCTCACTACCCATTGTTATAATTTGCTTGGATATTTTGTTTCTTCTACTCAACATATAGGTATATAATGATTTTCATGCACACAGCACCCACTGCCTTGGTGCTAGCACTACACAGAAGGTACAATAGTCCCTGCTCTCAGGCACCTTACAATCTAACTAGGGCATCATCGGAAGGTTCAGACAAACTTTTTACTTGCCTAAAAAAAGACTCATCATCTCCTCATAAAAGCTAAGAAGATGGTCTTGGAACCTGGTTCAGTGCTGGTATTTCTGTGGCCAGCTAAAGTCTCAGGCAAGTGCGTTACTCCCTCATATAATTCAGAGGAAGAACAGAACTTTGGGAACTGAGATGAAAGGGTGTCTCAGTCAGTATTTCTCAAGTGACACTCCTGTCACTGTCCTTTGATAAGAGTTGAATAGCCCTTTGCTCATGAAGGGGGCTTTGAGGAGTCTCAAGCACGTGGCTTCTGTGCTGCCAGTAGAAATGGTCTGCACAGTGTTAGGAAAAATTAAAAACCAAACACTTGTTTATGTATATCCTATCTCATTCCACAAAGGATTTGTGGAGTGTGGTTGAGTATAACACCAATAAACAAATAAAAGCATGGTTTATCTTTTCATCCCATTAGAAAGCTCCACAGAAGAGCTTTATTCTGGGCTGAAAGAGCACTATTCCCCGGGAAATTAATTATCTTGGTTCAGGTTTGTGTGAATATGAAATTGAGACCTTAAAGTTACATGCTAGACAGCAGAGCTACCAGGCCTTTCTTACCTTGTGCCACAGACAGACAGCAGTAGAGTTTGTGTGGCCTGGTGAGATGAGACCACGTGCTGCCCAGGGGCTGAAGGGGCTACTATCTCTGCATCTCCCTAACATACTGCAACAAACGTGTGAGTGTGCCTTGGCATGTTGGCTGGGAAACTCTCACATATGTAAGTGAAGGCCAGGTATTACCAGCTGCCCACCTGACTTAAAAAAATTTCTGTGCAGTTCCTGTCATCCTAGTAGAGAAAGATCTAGCTCTGAGTTCAGATCAGCAAATGTATTTACTGTACTAGGTACTTGCCATGAGTCAGTCACTAAGTTGACTTGGGAAATGTAGAGCTATCTAAGACAAGTTCACCCTGCTGTCTGTGCATAGAATGACTGTGTCCTGCCAAGTTAGACATGTTCTGAAGAACTCAACAATATTCCAAGTAGCTAATGGTCTGTATTGTTTGATATGGGCCTTTTAGTTATTTTTTTATTTCTCTTTTTTCCCTTTTTTTCTTTTCTTTCTTTTTTTTTTTTTTTTTGCAGTTTTTGGCCAGAGCTGGGTTTGAACCTACTACCTCCGGTATATGGAGCCGCCGCCCTACTCCTTGAGCCACAGGCACAGCCCAATATTGGCCTTTTATTTTTTATTTTTTTTATTTTTTTGAGACAGAGCCTCAAGCTGTCACCCTGGCTAGAGTGCTGTGGCATCACAGCTCACAGCAACCTCCAATTCCTGGGCTCAAGCGAGTCTCTTGCCTCCACCTCCCAAGTAGCTGGGACTACAGGTGCCCGCCACAGCGCCCAGCCATTTTTTTGGTTGCAGCCGTTATTGTTGTTTGGCGGGCCCCGGCTAGATTGGAACCCTCCAGCTCAGGTGTACGTGGCTGGCGCCTTAGCCTGTTGAGCCACAGGCACCGAGCCGCAATATTGGCCTTTTAGACACTGAACTTTGCCTTACATGTTAGTCTGCTGTATGTTGAGTTGCTTAAGGCCACTTTAATTTATAAAAATAAACTGTAGTATAGAAGAGAATGATCCATTTTTTATTATTCACAAGAGAAGGATATTCATGCTTAAAACTAAATCTAGGGCGGTGCCTGTGGCTCAATGGGCAGGGTGCCGGCCCCATGTACCAAGGGTGGCAGGTTCAAACCTGGCCCCAGCCAATCTGCAACAACAACAACAACAAAAATAGCCAGGCATTGTGGTGAGCGCCTGTAGTCCCAGCTACTTGAGAGGCTGAGGCAAGGGAATCACCTAAGCCCAGGAGTTGGAGGTTGCTGTGAGCTGTGACGCCACTGCACTCTACAGAGGGTGACAAAGTGAGACTTTCTCTACAAAAAAAAAACTAAATCTAGTTTGTCTACATGGAGTCTAAGATACATTGTCCTGATTTATTTTTTAAAAAAATGTCATTTGGAACTGGTTGCTCCGTGAAGCCAGGGACCATTGTTTCCCTTATGACTGACATAGAGATGATGTACAATAAATATAAATTACATTGATAAATTTTTTTTTTTTTGAGACAGAGTCTCTTGTCACCCTTGGTAGAGTCACCCACCACAATGCCTGGCTATTTTTTTAAAGACGAGGTCTCACTCTTGCTCAGGCTGGTCTTGAACGCCTGAGCTCAGGCAATCCACCCACCTCAGCCTCCTAGAGTGCTAGGATTACAGGCATGAGCCGCTGGGGCCTGGCCTTACATTGATAAATTAAAGAATGAGGCTTGGTGCCTGTGGCCTAACGGGCTAAGGTGCCAGCCACGTACACCTGAGCTGGCGGGTTCAAATCCAGCCCCCTGGGCCTGCCAAACAACAATGACGGCTGCAACCAAAAAATGGCCGGGCGTGTGGCAGGCACCTGTAGTCCCAGCTTCTTGGGAGGCGGAGGCAGGAGACTCACTTGAGCCCAGGAATTGGAGATTGCTGTGAGCTGTGATGCCACAGCACTCTATCCAGGGTGACATCTTGAGGCTCTGTCTCAAAAAATAATAGAATTTAATAAAAGTAAATTAAAGAATGAGTGAGTGATTTAGTGAGTGCATTCTAGAAACCAAGCGTGGTCCTCCTGATTTGGGCAATATTTTGGAATATGGGCTTTGAGGAAGGTGCAAAGTGGTCCAGAGCCAATGGCAGCATCACACTTTGTGAGTAGTCCGTCTGTATGTGCCCTGTGGCTAAGGAATTCTAACATTCTTTCTATTTTTCTTGCCAGAGCTCAAATTTTGTTCGGTGACAATGCTTCTGGTTAGGAGACACAATCACTGAGCCTGCCTTGTTGTGAGGAAAGCCACTCGATAGGATTCTGTGCTGCAGGCTCTAAATGGAAAACATAAGGATATTTTCTGAAGAGACTTTTAATAGAGGCAGACTCAGCTGTAACAGTTTCCCTCTGCCTGTTCCCTTTGTTCCTGCTTGGGTTGCAGGTGTTGTTATTTGAGCCTCAGCAGCCATCTTGCAACCATGAGGGTAAATTTCACAGCAGAAGATGGTGATAAAGTTAAGAGTCTGCACCAGCGGTTCTCAACCTGTGGGTCGTAACCCCTTTGGGAGTCGAACGACCCTTTCAGAGGGTTTGCCTAAATACATCCTGCATATGGGATATTTACATTATGGTTCATAACAGTAGCAAAATTACAGTTAGGAAGTAGCAACAAAAATAATTTTATGGTTGGGGGTCAGCATAACATGAGGAACTGTATTAAAGGGTTACGGCATTAGGAAGGTTGAGAACCACTGGTCTGGACCCTTCACGGCGCTGTGTGGTGGCAGCTCAGCTCTGGCATATATTTGTCTAGACTTCTTACATGGAAAAACTAAGTCTTTTAATGGCATTGTAGTTGGCTGGTTTGTTACTTGTAACTAATGCAAGATTAACTAATTCAGGAATCAGAAGTAATAGATTTTATGTTCTTCTTAACTGCTTTCTCAGTAAGGATAAAGAGTAGTTTGTCAATCAATAGTGGAATAATTACCTCTAAATCCTGTTTGTTCCCCCATAGAAGAATATTTAAGTGTGACTGAAGTTGGGGCAAATTTTTAAGGAGACAACTATTAAACCAACACATCTGAAATGTAAAGAAATGAAAAGCTTTTCTTTTTGGAAATAGGAAAAGCAATATTTTGAGGCTGTTCCAAGGGATTGGGGTAGGGCCCACCATTCAACTTGCTTTTGGAGGCAGAATATCTTTTCCCAGAACCTTTTCAAGCCTGACTTTTAAAGCCAAAGTGTTGTAAATGAGGTCCCTGGAACCCAGCTGGGGAGATCCCGGAAATGCTGAGAAGGCGCTGCAGAGATAGGATTAAGAGAAAGAAAACACCAGCCCCCCACAGAAAGGTGTTTTCACAGTTCCTGAAACTGGGGTCATTCCATGGACGATTGTGTTCTCAAACTTGCATTTCTGATGAGTCTCATCCTATCTCCTGTTCATGGATTCTTCACACAGGGCCCAATTCTGAAATTGATGGCAGAATTTTGAGTTGGTGAGCTACCTGATAGGAACTGCGCCCATCTTGTTTTTCGCTGTGTCGTCAGCCCTGAATTTACGTCCTAGTACATAATGAAAACTCAAAAACACATTTGTAAATCGATTGGAATTAAATTCTTGGTAATTTCTTAATCATTTTTTAAATTTGCAAAAAATATAATAGATGGGGTTTAATTAAGTGTAAGTAAAGTTTTACTTAATAAGTAACTTTTTAAAGTAGAAAACAGCCTTTTACATGCTGAGCTTGCAAATCTGATAATATGGTGTCAGTCTTAAGTTTGTTCAGAATTTTGGATATTTACACACTAAAGTAGTGTATATGAATGAATAATTTGTATTGTTATCCTAGGGAATTTATAATAAATATTAAAATACATATTCTAGAAGAAATAATAATACCAACATAAGATCACGGAAACCAAAATGACCTAGCAGTGTGTAAGTATTTTACATGTGATAAAGTTGATATTTCAGATCAGTCAGGATACATTAACATATTCAATTGATTAAACATTTGGAAAAACTGCATTTCTGATTGATCGAAAAGTCAAAGTTTTGTTGGTTTTTTTGTTTTTTTTTTTTTTTGTCTTTTTTAGAAACCCAACCAAGTGGTAAAAGATTTTTTTAAATGAAACCAAGACAACTGGAAAAAAATGTAGATAAAAATTTATGTTATTTTTACATAATACCAAAGGTAGAAACCACACAGGAAAAGATGGGTGATTTGCTACATAAATCTACACTGAAGTGTTTACAGATGAGATAATATGGTATGACCCTGAAGATTCGCTGCAAAATAAAACAAAAAGCGACAAAACTGTTTGGGGAAATGGTAACGAGGGGAGATAGACTTCAAACAAAACAGATTAGCCCATGAGCTGATAATTGTTGAATCTGAGTCATGGGATGATGGTACACAGGGGTTTGATCAACTATCTTCTCCATTTTTGTACATTTGAAATGTTTCATAATAAAAAATTACTTTTTTAAATTTTAAAAATTTTGAAAAAAATATGTGCTACAAATATATTTATTAAAAAAGTAAAAATTCCCCATTGGGAAAAAATGGCCCGAATACCTCAACAAACAATTTACAGAAAGGAGTACAAATGGCCAATGAGCATATGAGAAAATCTTGAGAGTCATTAGTTTTAAAAAAGCAAATGTTAAAAAATGTATTTTTTAAACTTCCTGGACTGACCCAAATGTAAAAAAAAAAGAATCCATAAAGGCAAAGAATTCATGAAGAAGACCCACCCCAAGCAGTCACAGCAATAACAAAAGTAAATAAATGGGTCTTAATCAACTAAAAAACTTCTGCACAGCCAAAGACACAATCAAAAGACCAAATAGACAACCCACAGAATGGGAGAAAATATTTGCATGCTGCCCATCAGCTGAAGGAATGATAACCAGAATCTAGAAAGTGATAGGGTCAAATGCAGGGACCCGCCCAGATAGAACCACCCTGCCCAGGAAAGAACGTCCAGCTCGGAAGGAATAAGCACACCAATCCCAAATCCCCAACTCCCGAATTCTTATATTCCCACTGTGCCTTAACCCAGGAACTCAGCTCACTCTTACCCCGGTAAATAAAGGCCACGTTGCCCAAACAAAACCTGGGCTCCACTTTCGTTCATGTCTTGGAATAACCTCTCATTCCACCAACAAAATCATTAAAAGTGAGCAAAAGACATGAACAGAAACTTTTCAAATGAGGACGTACTAAGGGCCAACAAACCCATGAAAACATGCTCAGCATCTCTAATCATCAGGGAAATGCAAATCAAAACCACAATGGGATATCACCTAACTCCAATGAGAGTGGCTCCTATTAATAAATCCTAAAACATGGATGGGGCTGGAACATGTTCTCCTTAGCAAAGGATCTCTAGAATGGAAGAAAAAGTATCCAATGTATACACCCCTAATATGAAGCAAATTTATATCTTTCAAGCGAAGGCTACAACCCACTTATTGCACAATAAGATGGGGAAAGGGGTGAGGGAGGGAAGGGGAGGGAGAGGGTAGGGGG
>CAUYRH010122879.1:0-13967 GCA_963574655.1 Perodicticus potto | reverse complement strand
TTGTTTTGTTTTTTTTTTCAGACAGAGCCTCAAGCTGTCACCCTGGATAGAGTGCTGTGGCATCACAGCTCACAGCAACCTCTAATTCCTGGGCTCAAGTGAGTCTCCTGCCTCCACCTCCCAAGTAGCTGGGACTACAGGTGCCCGCCACAATGCCCGACCATTTTTTGGTTGTAGCCGTCATTGTTGTTTGGCGGGCCGGGGCTGGATTCGAACCTGCCAGCTGAGGTGTAAGTGGCTGGCGCCTTAGCCTGTTGAGCCACAGGTACCGAGCCGGAAGCAAAATTGTTAACCAACCCCACAGCTACAGGAAAAGCTATCAAATCACAGTGCCAGTGATAACAGCTGTGTGACCATCTTCCAGGTCATCCCTGCCTCCTAACTCATCTTTGCAAGCTAAAACATTTAATAAGCACCCACCACGGAGAAATTCAAAATTTTTCTGTAAATGCTGACAGGAGGGAGTGTCTCAGCACAGATTATCACTGACATAATTCAATCCAGGGGTTCAACGGGAGGGCTGTGCCAGGCCATTCCTTCCCCACTAAAGTGACATTATTAACTAGCAATGTCTTTGCAATAAGCATTTCTTTCCTTGGAGGCTCATTTTATCAGAGGAATACCCCATGAAACACCCAATGTCTCAGGTGTTGCATCTTCCAAATCATTTTCCTAGCTGAAAGGATACAGGGGGGCCCTGAAGACTTGAAGACTGCAAGCAAAGTGCTGGGATTACAGGTGTGAGCCCCAACATGCAGCCCAGGGCTTTGCTCTAAATGCGAGTTTAATTTTGTAACTGTCATCATCTAAAATAATGTGACAAACAACCTAAATTTTTTTATGAGCTTGATCAAAAACCACAATGGGATAAGTCTGTCTTGGCAAATCTCCCATATTTGTTCTCTCTGGGGCCCTGCTGATTGGATGGGCAGCAACAGTGAGGGCAGAATTTTTCCCCTGGTCCACTCAGAGTCACCTATTAATCTCCTCTGTAAACACCCTCACAGGTACAGTCAAAATAACGTTTTTCCACGTTCCTAGGTATTCCTTAATCCAGTCAACACATAAAATGAAGTCTACCCTTGTCAATTTGGAACCCAACACATCTTAAACTGTACTTAATTTCCAAATAAAGACATGACCAAGGTAATGTTCTACCTAACATGATGTAACTTGCATGACACAACTAGCCTGTGTACGAGCAAAAACACACTAATCACGCCCTCAGGATCAGCTTTCAGGATTTTAGTGTTCAAATGATGGTGTTCAGGATTGTCTTTCTAGATGATGATTGGCCCCAACGGTTATTTGTAGAGAGTGGTCTGTGAGACTGGCAGGGCCCTCACAGCTTGGGGAACATTCAGAGAATGAGCCCCCAACTACTTTCGTCTCCCTCCAAAACAGCCATATTCCTTTCTTCATGCTCCCCTGCCAGGAGTCACCTAGCTCTTTCATTGTCCAGTTAACTAAGCAGAGACCCTTGTGATCTTTGCCTTCCTACTTCTTGTAACATGTTAATGAAGCTGAGTAGAAACTACTAAGTCACAAAGTTCTTCCTTTGTTTTGTCAGCTGTGCTGAGATCCTCATGATCTTGCCCTTCTTACTTCTTGTCATATGTTAACGAAGTTGAGTAGAAACCATTAACATGATGATTTGTCTTTATTAAAGTCATTTACATTTCCCAATTGTACTGTAAGACCAGAATTATGTCTTTTGTTTATGCTATTTCCCCATATTGTCTACGCTTCTTCTCTCCGGATGACCCTGTACAGATACTGTAAAATAAAGCTGATTTTGTGCTTTGGTGCTGGCTGCAGCCATCAGTTCAGTCAGCCCTCCCGATCCCATCCTTTTTTTCTGTCTCTTCTCTTATGCTGTATTTTTCTCAGTCCCCAGCAATTCCACTCTGGTTTACTCCCCTCCCCCACAGTGGTTCTTGACAGTTATTATACCTAGAAAATTAACAATTACTTAGTATCATAAAGTATTCTGTGTTTGTATTTCTCTGATTTTTTAAGATATTTTTCTTATCAGATATTTCTCTGATATTTGTAAGATATTTTTACATTTTTTTTGTTTGGATTATATTACAAATAAAATCCAAACCTTGAGATAAATTGATACATCTTCTACACTTTGTTTTATTTATAGATTCCCCTTGCAGCAATTTTTTTCTTGCTTTTTTATTTTAGTTAAAGAAGTTGGGCTATTTGTTCTATCAAGTTTGCCACAGCCTGAATTTTGTTGAGCTACTTCCTTGCAGTGCCATTTAGCAGATTGTTCTGTTTTGTGATTTTCCTATAACTTGGTAGTTGTATCATGAGGCTTGATCACATTCAAATTTTCTTTTGTTTGGGAAGACTATACCATAGGTGGCAGTGGGTTCCTCAGGATGCACTTGGATGTTAGGTCATCAGCAACACTGCCTAGCCCCACAAGCATACATCCGCAGGCCTGTCCTTCCATTGTGGCTGTTCACCAGACCCACCACCTGTTAATAAGCAGCTACCACATGGGTGAGTGCTGCACATGTAGAATGCCGTAAGGTATGGTTTGACCCAGACGTAGCCTGCAGCCCACTGGGAAGCAAACGACCCTGGAAGACACATAGAAACTATCACAGTACCACATAAGCGTAGAGAAATTGAAAAATCTAAATGTAATACGTGTATGAAACACAAAGAAAGTTGATAACCAGCATTCTTTAGCCCCTGGCCACAAACTAGCATTAGAAAACCTCCAACATGATTTCATATTCACAATGTTTTCCTATAAATCAATAGAATAAATGAGGTACCCTATTAGCCAGTAACACATGCCAATTGCAGAAATATAATTCGAACACAATATGACTGAGCAGCAGGACATGAAGAAAAGATACGAACATGTTTGTAGACAGCAAATTTGATATTTTCAATAGTCAATTTCCTTTTACCTCCAGGCTATATTGGCAAAAATGACCACATTCAGACTCTGAAAGAGAATGATTCTGCTCTATTTCACACTGTTCAAGCCATTCCACAAGAACTACCAGAGGGCAATATACAAAGAAAAATATGATTTGAGTGTCCAGGCATGGTAGCTTACAACCGTGACCCCGTCAGTCTGGGAGGCCAAAGAGGGTGGATTGCCTGATCTCAGGAGTTCAAGAGAGAAGCCTGAGCAAGAGTGAGACCCCATCTCTAATAATAGCCAGGTGTTGTGGTGGGCACCTGTAGTCCCAGCTACCACAGAGGCGGAGGGAAGAGGATGGCTTGAGCCCAAGAGTTTGAGGTTACTGTGAGCTAATGACACCACGGCACTCTACCAAGGGCGACAAAATGAAACAAAGTGAAACTCTGTCTCAAAAAAAAAAAAAAGAAAAGAAAGAAAGAAAGAAATACACACTAAGAAGAGAAAGAAGAGAAGCAGGAATAAAGACAGGACATGAAATAATGAAAGCGTGTTAAGGAGGACTGACTGGAAAGATGAGGGATACCGATCCCAGAAAAGCCGTGGCAGCAATAACCCAGCATCTTCCTGCATCTGAAGGGCTCCCATATAAAACATGGGCAAGGCTTGCCCCGAGAGCACAGTCAGCGGGGAGAGTGGAAGTTACAGAATGGAAGAACAGTCTGAGCCGGCCAAGGTGTGGAGGGATGGCTTCCTGTCAGCTGGCAGGTCACAGCTGGAATCTAAGCATCAAGTTCAGAGTTTGACCCTCTCCTCTACCCCTCCAATTTGAAGACGCTGTGAGTCTGACGCAGCTGAGGCTTCCGCTGCAATCTGCCTTTCACACCTACCCACTCTACTAACGGTGCTCAGCACGGAGTTCGCGGTTGACTTTCCTAATCAGGGGGAAGCAGGTCAGCAAAGTAGCCCACGTCCGTGGCTAGCACACGCAGCACGGAGCGCGGAAACAATGAGAAACAAGGCAGGAGAAATCAGAGAGGGAGTCAGAGGCTAGATCTATGGGGTTTTTTTTTTCTTTTTCAGGTTTTAATTTTCTCAAATCTTTAAAAATTGTGTTAAAATACATAGAATATAAAATTTACCATCTTAACTATTTTAAGTGTACAGTTCAGTGGAAACTTGAAGATATTATGGTAAGTAGATCTATATATGTATTTTTGTTTGTTTGTTTGTTTATCAGGCCCAGGCTGGGCTTGAACCGGCCACCCCTGGTGTGCTGGGCTATAATTTTTTTAAACAAAGTGCACAGACCACTTACATGAGCAACATACCTTGGGGCTTGATAATAAAAAAAAAATACATCTTCAGGTCCCAGTACAGACGACGTGTCTGGAGTTTGGGGAACGGAGCTCACAAACTGGTGTTTCTGTTGATGATTACACAGTTTGAGAAACAGCAGGCACACACTGCCACACATCACCCAGCAGGTTTGGACCACGGGAGCCCATTAAAGCTGGCTTCATGCTCTTTTGCCATTTTTCCATAGTTTTTTGTTATTGTTGTTTAAAAGCTTTTGTTATTGTGGTTTAAAAGCTGGGGGTTTTGTGGTTGGGTTTTCATTTATTTTTATCTATTTATTTTATGTTATGTATTTTGCACTTTCTTGCTCTGGAGCACAATAAAGTGTGCTCATCTTGTTCCTTTCCTACCTGCCCTGGACTTGGCCTGTAATACTTCAAGGAGCACTGCTGTCGGTTAGTAGCAAATGATATTTAGAAGTGCCAATCCAGATGTTGGATGGGCTGCTTGCTGTTGGGCTGTCATTGCTCCCAGGCACTCTCAGTAGACAGAGCTAAGGAACACACACACAGGTACACTGACGGTCACACCTATACCTGTAGCACTATCTACCTACTTACGTACTGATAATCAGGAATTTACTGCTATCTCCAATCCCAATCTAATGCCACACATCACAGGACTCATTCCAGTTTCTTCTTTTTGGGTACTTGCTATTTCCTTCTCGGATAGTGAAAAGTCTGCCTTCCAGCACCCTTAACAATATTTACCGATTTGATTAATCCTAGCATTTGTACCTTTTCTCCCATCTTCACTGCCACCCTCTGCCTGCTCCAGCCCTATTCCCATTCCGGCCCTCCCCCATGGGATGCCTTCTTCAGCTTGCCTGGGCCCTGACACTCCACATCAGAACACGCCAACCCCACATGGATGCCGTCTTCACCCAGACCCAGCTCTAGGCAAGCTGCTCACCCTCCTGCGAGGTTCAGGAAGAGAGGAGAAAGGAGTGTGTGGGAGGAAAGAAAAAAGAGGAAAGGGGGAGAGAAATAAAAAGAAGACTTATGATACTTATGGTACAGCAGCAAAATAGGTGAGGGTGGATTCAAGACACTGGTTAGGAATTTTACATTCCAAGTGAAGGATGGTGATAATTTTATACGATTATGGCAGCAAAATAGAGAGAGGTGAATCAATTTTGAGAAATGTTTAGGAGGTTAAATGGACAGATCTTGATGGTAGATTAAATACAAGGGGTAAACGAAAGGGGCAGGGTCATGTTGAGGATGACTGAGGCCTCTAGCTTTATAATTTCATGAATAATGGCACCATTGATAAGAGGAAGCACATTGGGAAAGAACCACATTCTATGTACCCACACATTTCATACTTCTGTGTATGGCATAAGCATATCTCCTTTGTATTATAGTTATTTATATGCATGTAAGTTTCTGAAATTAAGGCTTTTCAGAGGTTGACAGACTATGAACCATAAGTCACATCAAGGCCTGTTTTTGTATGGTCCACAAACTAAAAATCGTCCTTACGTTTTTCAGAGTTGTTAAAAGGAAAACAGACATAAACAATATGTGACATAGCATGTAAGTGGCCTGGAAAGTCTAAAATACTTGCTTCCAGCATTGTATTTTAAAAGTTTGTGGATCCCTGCTCTTTATAGTTCATTTTGTTTTATTATTTTATTAGATAATAATATATATTTATAAAATTGGTACTTGCAAACAAAATCCTCCCAAGGAATTTTAAATTGTAAAGTAAAAATGATACATAAGGAAGCATAAATTTCATATGTGTTATGCACAGAAAACTGTGTATTTTTAAAATTCAGAAAAATGAAAGATTTTGTACTAACTTAGTCAATGAAAATTCATGGAGAGAAGATTTTGTTAAAACTTGCAAGTTCACCTTGGATAGTCTAACTGAAGGAATGTAAGCAATCTTGAATTTTTGTGATGAAACAAACATAGTATTAATCTTTCAAAATTATGTGTAATGTAGAGGATATAGTCTCCGAAATACCAAGTTTTGTTGCTCATAATTTCTCAGTTTCACCTTTCCTTTCTGATAGGTAGAGAGAAATACGCTTTATGTTGAGTGTTAGTTGAGTGAACAACAGCTTGACAATTTAGTAAATAGGAAGCCATATTCTGCTCTCATGCATACAACTGTTCTCGTACAGAAGCCAGTAACTTCTCCAAAATTGCTTCATCTTGTCTACAAACCCCCACCACAGTCTATACTGTGTCCTGTTCTATAATTTTTACCTAGAATGAAAGTCTGGATATTTGTGCAGTTGACTGCCTTTGGTAATTAATTATATTTTTTCTACTTTTCTTAAGAGGCAAGGTTGCAGGAATTGCCATGTAAATGAATATGCAAGTTGGTAAGTTAAGTTGATAGCCAAGGATACTGTATTTTTAATAGAAGAGCAGCTGCGTTGATCTGTTTGCATACAGGTGGTTATAAACAAAACATATTAGTCATTGGAGAGGGGGTTTAAAAAGGAAGAAGAAAGGCAGTGACTCTGCCCTGTCCTATCCCTCCAATAAATTCATCTTTAAAAATTCAGTTTAATGGAGACCTCCTTTACGGCACTTTTTTTTTTACTTCTATTTTTGTAGAGGCTGGTCTCCAACTCCTGGCCTCAAGTGATCCTCCCACCTCAGCCTCCCAAAGCACTGGATTAGAGTTAAGCATCCTTTTTATACCTCGCAATCCCTTGTTCAAGGCATCTGTAACATTTTAGGGCAGAAATGTCTACTTCTGTCTGCTGGACTGCAGACTCTTTAGGGAAAGGAATGTCCCTCACCCATCTTTCTGGTCTCCTTACCTATTACATTGCCTACCACAGAGTAGGTACATTTGTCAGATGAGTAAATCTATGAATGGTCTGGAGTTCTTAGGAGATAATACCTAAAGGGAGCAGCCAGGAAGACTCTTTTAGGATAAGAAAGAATGAAGAGAAATAAAAAGATGCTAGATTCTCTGTTCCTCTGTGGTTTTTAACTACTGAGAGGCCATATGGGATGGCAGCAGAGATGGCTGAGTTGTCCCCAGTATCCATTCTCTCCTTATTTCAGGGTGATAATGTCCTCAATTTTTGCCTAAATACATGACCACCTAGAAGAGAGATTTCAATTCCTGTCCTCCCTTGGAGCTGGGTATGGCCATGTGATTGATGTCTGGCCAATGGGGTGGAAGCATGAGCTCAGTGGAGCAGTTCCCACCCCTCTTTTTCCTTTTCTCTCATTATCCAGCTTGGGTGAAGAAGTCAAGTGCTACATCCTACAGCCAGGATGATAGGGCCGGGAGACCAAAGGAGCCTGGGATCCCAAGGACTTCACAGTACAGAGCTGCCACTCAAGCCTCAGGCTGCAAACTCTAGACTTCTGCCTGAGAAGGAAATTAACTTTTATTTTTAAAAGCCATTGTCACTTTAGTTCTCCTTTAGTAGTCATAGTCAGACCTATTCCTAAACAACGCAGGGCTCACCGAGTCTCCTGCAAGTGAACTGGTCGGAAACAAGCATGGCAAAGGGGTCAGGCTTCCCGCCCCAACTCAGAGCTAGGTTTCAGGACTCAGCCCGGGGAAAGCCGGGTCTCCAAAGCAGATAATGAGGAAAATTTCCCAGTTTTCTAAAAGAAAAATGTGGATAGGAGGGAAGTCAAGAGAGGTAAGACAAAACAGAAAGAGAGAGACTGAGAAAAAAAATTAATGATTTTAACAAGCCTGTTCCAACTCCTTCCTCTCTCTGGAGCATGGGAGTAGAATGTGAAGAATGGAAGGTTAAGATTTCTACCCTAACTGAGGAAAACCACAAATGTTAGATCTCAAAGGGACAATAAGGAATATCAAGGTCAATTCCATAATTTTGCATATGAGGAAAGTGAGATCCAGGAAGAAGGAAATACTTTATTCAAATCACACAGCCATGAGGACTAAAGCCAGTACTGGATCCTAATGTGGGATTTCCTATTTTATACAATGTTCTTTTCGATTATACATAGGTTTTTATACATGGAAGAATACTTAGAAACAATCTGGTCCAACGTCTTCATTTTAAAACAAGGAAAGACATATTAAGAAGGGTCAAATAATTTGCCCAAAGTCACACAGCTGGCTTCTTATTACCAACCCAAGCTTCCCCTCCCCAGGCTTTGCATAGACAGACAACAGTGTATTGTATAATCGCAAAAATTAATCCAGAGTACATGTCCTTATTCAGTGGAGCAGTGAAGATAACAAATATAGTGAATGTAAAAACATGTCACTGTTCATGTCTGTGAACAGTTAACAGTTTTTGACATCGAACACTTGGCTTCTTGTACTAACTGGCAGTCAAAGTTATTTTGTAAAACTGTTTCCAATGCCCTGAGAGGGATATATGTGTGTGCTTTAACAGTCTTAAACAGTAGCACTATCAGTCTTCCTCTTTAAACTTCTCCTTTAGATTTATTATTTGTGAACACAAAACTCTCTATCTCTGTGTGACCACACTGAACTTCTGTTAGCAGGTCATGTGATTCCTGAAACTGTACCCTTCAAGTTACTATGCATTTCTCTTGGGAAATAATATTGGCTTTCACCCTTGATGGAAACAAGACAAAAGGAAAGAGATCAAGGAGAAAATAGACTTAGACAGGAAGAAGCTGTCAGTGTCAGGATGCAGAAAGGGAAACCTGGGAAGTGCTGAGGGCAAGGCCACACTTTGAACCAGAATCTGTGCCCTGCACTGGGAAGAACCTGCCAGTATTTTTATCCTGCAAGTCTCCTCTGTCTAGGTGAGCACCAATTGACGTCCTTGAAAACAGTCCTGTTTGCCCAGTTCATTCTTACTGAGTCCACACACATTAGTTATGTAGATCACAGACAAAAGGGAATGTCTGTACCTCTGGACACAGTCACGGACTCATGTACTTTACAAGGGAAGCTCCACACTGAATGTGCAAATGTCATCCTCTAAAGCTTATCTCTAAGTACACAGAAGCAGACTAGGAACACAGACAGCTCAGCGGAGCACTCAGCACATCAAACAAGAAAGCCACACAGTAGTTTTCCCTTTACCCTGCTTAGGGTCAAGAACAGGCAGATGAGCCAGGAGTTTGCCCTTGGTCAGACTGCCCCAAGGAGAGGAAATCCCCCTCTCCAGACTTTCTTGCTGAAAGCAGCGCCTGGGGCTGAAAAGAGAAAGGAGGCCTTAAGGAACTTGTCCTGCTACAGCCAAACCAGACCAGCTTGGGGCCTAAGATCTTTGTACCCTTTTGTCCTTAATTCCCCAGCATACTTCTGTGCTCCCAATAGAGTCTCTTTTCAAGGAGCATCCTTGCCCATGCCACTCATCCCACACCATAAGTGAGCAGTAAAGATCATGATGTGCTCAACTGTTCTTAACTATTCATTAAAGTCCACCTCAAATACCACCTTCTCCATAAAGATACTGTGCTTCTTCTGTCTCTCAACTCATTGGTACTCCTTCAAGGTATTTACAACATTCTGTCCTGTGTTAGAGTTATTTCTGTACAAATTTTCTGTGTCCCCTACACAGAAAATGTTTTATGTTAAAACCTATAAATCTTAAAATATTTTAGTGTCATTCTTCTTAATAAAGTATCACAAGAATGGAAAAACAAGTATCCAATGTACTCAAAACTAATATGAAACCAATATATAAACAACTACACACTCTCGTGTGTGTGTGTGTGTGAGGTGAATGTCAGCAGCATGGCAGAGTATAAGTCCTGCAATTGAAATTGTCTAACAGAAAAGGAAGATCACAGCTCTCTCTGGCGTGTGACAAAAAATCTTTATTTCATTTCAACTTATATAGGCAGTACTGCACGTACACATCATAAATCAATAATCTAATAGCTCAAACCCAAAGACCCAGGCCCTAACCACCTGGCATCAGGGTGTCTACTGCTTAGCTGATAACAACACTCCTAACCTTATCTAAAGTTGTTCTTCTGTTAAATAATCGGAAGTAACATACCATAAAAACCAAAGCTCCGGGAGATCAAATGGACACAAAGCAGAACTCCAGGGGACCAAACGGCTACAATGCTTGACCTTTAACAGACGATCTGGAGGCAGTCATGCATCTTTAGGGAGTAGTTTGGAAATTCCTGAGATATACAGAAGCCTGCTGCAGGCCCTGCCTCCATGCTCAGGCCAAAAGCCAGCAGGCCCTGTCTCCCGTGTGACCAGACCCATAACAACAATGGAGGGCTAGCCAGGTTTTTCCATTCTGTCTCCCAACTACTTTTAACTTACTCTCACAGAAATAATTTGTATAAAAGTCTTACATATAGGCTTTTCACCTATACTCATGAAAGAAAAACACAAGTATAATCTAGTGAGGGGGAGGATAGAGGAAGGGGTTGATTGGGTTGTCACCGAATGTGCACAAAGTAAAGGTGTTCAGCACACCCCCTGAGTGAAGGGCTCAACTACAATTTGAACTATTTTTTTTTGCAGTTTTTGGCCGGGGCTGGGTTTGAACCTGCCACCTCCAGTATATGGGGCCAGCACCCTACTCCTTTGAGCCACAGGTGCTGCTCTGAACTTTACCTTAGAAATGAAAACAAGGTAACCTAAACATTTATACATACCTCAAATTAATCTAAAATTATAAAAAAAAAATGATGTCCTAAAATTTAAACAATATCATTCACAGTTTCTATAATTTAAGCTTTTATGGTTCTGAAGGAAAACATATCATCCTTCACACACACACACACTCACAATTTGTTTCTCTGCTTTTCTAGTTTCCCACATGCAAGCTCAGTGTGTCTGGGGGGACTTCCAACAGTCCTGATCCCCACCACTAGTAGACTGTGAGCATTTTCAGGACAATATCAGCCTTCCTCTTCTCTAAGATTAAACACGGAGGTCAGAACATGGTGACAACACAACAAATGCATGACATAAATAGAGGTAGCATTAACTAGTGAGAGTCCCTCAATCAGGAGTAGAAAGTGTGTTGAAACAGTGCCATCCAAGGCTTTCTGGTGTCCTCAGAGACCACACAGCTCCCTTACCTAGGAAATGGCCTGAGTCCTGATAAGCAGGCAGTGCACAAGGCACAGTCTCCTGCCCTTCTCATCCCTGACACTCAATGGCCTTGGTAGGAGACCCCTGCTTAAGCCTTCTTTCTGAAAGGACTCTTGAGGCAATGGTATTAATATTGCACAAACTAATATTTCTTTGTATTTTTCTGAGGGCTGCTGCTGAAGTCCATTTAGCAAATGCCTTCAGATGCAGTTTCTCAAATACCTTAAAAGGTTTTCTAATTTTAATCCCTGCAGCATCACTCCCCACTCCCTCAGTCAGAGACCAAAAGATACCTCTCCATTCACCAGGTTCATGATAATAGAAAGCTGCAGGTTGCCTCCTGACTCTACCCAGCTTGCAGCAGGAGCACAGGGAAGCCTGGACCTGTGGCTCCCCCATACCTGTCCACACTGCAGGCGCACTTTTATAGCCTTCTGGTAGATTCTATCAGATTTCTACCTAAATGTTCATAGAAGAGGAAATACCCTAAGGAAATTCAGCAGGGCAGGTCTTTTAAGGCCACCGAGTGACTCCAAGGTCACAGTAGAACCCATGCTGACTACAATCCATATTGCTTTTTTGTTGTTGTTTTTGTTTTCTGGAAACAAGAGCTTCCTCTGTTGCTCGGGCTATTGAAATGCAGCAGCAGCATCATACTTCACAGTAACTCAAACTCCTAGGTTCAAGCAATCCTCCTGCCTCAGCCTACCAAGTAGCTGGGACTATAAGTACATATCACCAGGCCTGGCTAATTTCTTTTTTATCATTTGTACAGACAAGGTCTCACTATGTTGCCAGGCCTGTCTCAAACTCCTAACCTCAAGCAGTCTTCCCACTTCAGCCTCCCAAAGTGGTAGGATTACAGATGTGAGTCCCTGCACCTGGCCTTTTTCTTGTCTTTTTGATAACAGTCATTCTGACTAGGATGAGATGATATCTCATTGTGGTTTTAATTTGCATTTCCCTAATGGTTATCAATGTGGAACATTAGTTCATATACCTGTTGTATATTTCCTCTTGAAAAACATTCAGATCCTTTGCCCATTTTTTAAATGGGATAATTTGTTTTTTTGCTGTTGAGTTGTTTGAGTCCCTTGTGTATTTTGCATATTAGCCTTTTGTCTGATAAACAGTTTGCAAATATTCACTCCCATGCTACCAGTTGTCTCTTCATTGTGTTGATTGTTTTCTTTGCTGTGCAGAAGCTTTTTCATTTCATATGGTCCCTTGTATTTTTCTTTCTTTCTTTCATTTTTTACTTTTGTTTCCTGTGCTTTTGAGGTGTTAGCCACAAAGTCTTTGCCAAAACCAATGTCCTGGAGCATTTCTTCTGTTTTCTTCTAGTGGTTTTATATTTTCAGGTCTTACATTTAAGTTTCGAATCCATTTTGAATTTATTTTTGTATATGGTGAGAGGTAGAGGTCTAATTGCATTCCTCTGCATGTGGGCATCCAATTTTCCCAGCTTATGTTCTTTCCCCAACATATGTTCTTGGTAACTTTATCAAAAATCTGTTGGCCATAAATATGTAGATTTATTTCTGATTTTTATATTCTGTTTCATTGGTCTATGTGTCTGTTTTAATTAATAGTGTATATTAATATCATGTTCTTTTAGTTACAATAGCCTTATAATGTATTTTGGAGTCGGGTAGTACTTTGTTCTTTTTCATCAGGATTGCTTTAGCTATTAAGGGTCTTTTTTTTTTTTTTTTTTTTAGTTTTTGGCAGGGGCCAGGTTTGAACCCACCACCTCTGGTATATGGTGTCAGCACCCTACTCCTTTGAGCCACAGGTGCTGCCCCTCTATTCAGGGTCTTTTGTGGTTACATACAAAATTTTAAGATTATTTTTCTGAAAAATATCATTGGTATTTTGATTGGAATTGCATTGAATCTGTAGATTGGGTCATATAGTCATTTTAATAATGTTAATTCTGATCTATGAGCATGGAGTATCTTTTTATTTTTTTTGTGTGTGTTCTCTTCAATTTCTTCCCTCACAGAGATGTTTAGCTTCATTGGTTAAAATTTATTCCCAGATATTAATTTTGTATTACAGCTATTGTAAATGAGATTACTTTCATGATTTCCTTTCAGCTACTTTGTTATTGACTTAGAGAGATGCTACTGATTTTTTTAATGTTAATTTTAGATCCTCCTGCTTTACTACTTTCTTTATCAGATCTAAGAGGGTTTTTTTTGGTGGAGTCTTCAGATCAAAGGACCAATCTGACATTTTATTTTTCAGTTTAGTTTATTGGAAAATAAATTTTGTTTCTTTTTCTTGTCTGAGTACTCTAAGACTTTCAGAACTATGTTGAATAAAAGTGGTGAAAGTGGGCACCCTTGTCCTTTCTAGTTCCTCAAGGAAAGATACTCACCTCTGCCTCATTCAGTGTGATGTTAGCTGTGGGTTTTGTTATGTAATAATGGCCTTTGTCCCTTCTGTGCCTAGTTTGTTAAGAGTTTTTAATCCATAATAAATTGTGGTACATGTATACCATGGAATACTATGCAGCCTTAAAGAAAGATGGAGACTTTACCTCTTTTGTGTTTACATGGATGGTGCTGGAACATATTCTTCTTAGCAAAGCATCTCAAGAATGGAAGAAAAAGTATCCAATGTACTCAGCCCTAATATAGAGCTAATTTATAGCTTTCATATGAAGGCTAAAACCCAATTATAGCACAAGAATACAGGGAAAAGG
>CAUYRH010122876.1:0-24162 GCA_963574655.1 Perodicticus potto | reverse complement strand
TGCTTTTTTCTGGTTTCCATTTGTCTGTAATATACAAGTCCATCCCTTCACCCAGTCTATTTGTATCCTTTATTCTTGTGTACAGTATCTAATCAGCCAGCCTGTGCCTCTTCAGAGGACAATTTAAGCCATTCACATTAATTGAGAGAATTTATAAGCCTGGTTGTATTTTGGGTGTCATGACTTTCGGATGTCCAGTGGACATTTTTAATCCATTCACCATTGTGGAAGTTGGGTTTTGTTCACAAATTTCTGGGTGAGTTTACTTTGGAGGTAGAACATTGTGCTGATCATTGTGGAGGATGGGTCTGGGAATATCCTGGAGAGTTGGTTTAGTTATGGCAAATTTCTTCAACATGTCTATGTTGTTAAAGTATTTGATTTCTCCATCACAAATGAAACTCAGTTTAGCTGGATACAGGATCCTGGGCTGGAAGTTGTCTTGTTTTAGGAGACTGAAGGTCGATGACCATCTTCTTTTGGCTTGAAACGTTTCAGCTGAGAGATCTGCAGTCATTCCGATATTTCTCCCTTTGTAGGTGATGCTTTTCTTATGTCTGGCTGCATGCAGAATTTCTCCTTTGTCTTAACTTTGGCAAAGTTAATCACAGTGCATCTAGGAGATGCTTTATTTGGGTTGAATCTTGCTGGGGTTCTGAAACTGTCTGCTGTCTGAAGTTCTTTATCTCTTGCAATGCTTGGGAAATTCTCCTCCAAAATCTCTTGGAGTAGAGCATCTGTACCTTTAGGACCATCCTCTTCTTCTTTGGGAATTCCTATAAGACAAATGTTTGATCTTTTGGAGTGATCCCAGAAGTCTCTCAGAGAATGATCAGTTTTCACTCTCCATTTATCTACCTCTTTGAATGTTTGGGAACATTCAAAGCTTTGTCTTCAGTTTCAGAGATCCTTTCTTCTGCCTGATCAACTATGTTACTGAGGGATTCTACTGTGTTTTAAAGCTCCTCAACTAACTTTTTTGTTTCCTTGAGCTATACTCTCTCTTTTCTCATTATGTCCACATCTTTAGTGACTTGGGCTTTGAATTCATTAATTTCTTGAGACAACTTTAGAACTACTGTTTGGAATTCAATTTCTATCTTTTCTTCCATTCTATTTATCTTATTTGCAATCCATAGTCTGAATTCTATTTCTGACATTGCTGCCATTTGTTTATGCATGGCATCTTCTGTTGTATCTCCTTTGTCATTTCTTGGGCGGGGGGGGGGGTTTGATCTACTCTGGTTATTCATGTTGGCAGAGTTCTTCTATTGGGTCCACATCATGTTTATTTTCCACCGTTTGCTTATTAGAACTGTTAGGGTGAGATTGAGTTGGGGTTCCCAGGTAGTAGAGATAGCACCTTACCAAAGCACTAGGCTTTATAAATGTGGCTTGTCTCCTACAGCCTTATGAAGGCCTCTTTCAGAGTTTTAGCCAGAGACTCTGAGGACCTACTTGGTGAGATAGCACAAGCTAGCTCTGTTTGATATCAGCCAATCTCTACCCTATCCTAAGAAACCACAGTATTAGGTTTAAATCTTGACTGTGAAGAGATACAAATAGCTGTGCCCCCTGGCCCCCACCCTTTAGTTTTTTTCCACTACAGAACTTG
Organism: Perodicticus potto; assembly: GCA_963574655.1. Lineage (NCBI taxonomy): Eukaryota > Metazoa > Chordata > Mammalia > Primates > Lorisidae > Perodicticus > Perodicticus potto. The sequence continues at coordinate 22,547 of CAUYRH010122876.1, read as the reverse complement.
ATGGTCAACCTCAGAATGTCCATGAGTGGGCAGCTCCAGACACGGTCCAACCAAATTGTCTCAGGCAGTGTAAACCCTGCCCAACAGAGAGGGATTCAAGGGTCTCCAACAGCATAATTGGAGCCAGGAATCCATACTTCCACCTGCCAGACTCAGTCTACACTGTTGTTCGCTTCTCTGCTCACAGGCCCACCTGAAGCCAGGGGCCACGCCCCCACCCACCAGTCTCAGTCCACATCCAACTAGCCTCTGCTTGCCAGACCAGTCGGGGTCAGGGGACCATGCCCCCACCTGCCAGTCTCAGTCCACTGCCTGGCAAGCCTCTACTCACCAGCTCTGTTGGAATCAGGGAACTGGCCCTGCCCTCCGGTCTCAGTCCACACATAGCTAGCCTCTGCTTGCCAAACCAGTTTAAGTCAGGGCCCACATTCCCGCCTGCCAGTTTCAGTCCACTGCCTGGCAAGCCTCTGTTTGCAGGCTCTGTTAGAGTCAGGGCCCCGCACTTCACCCACAGGTCTCAGTCCTCACCTGGTAAGCCTCTGCTCACCAGCCCCATTGGAGACAGCGGGCCATGCCCCTAGCCCTCAGGTTGTGGTTGACACCCAGTAAGCCACTCCTCAAGGGTCCTGTTGGAATCAGGGGATCATGCTCTTGCTCTCAGGTTGCAGTACAGGCCTATCAAGCCTCTGCTTGCAGGCGCAGCAGGGGCTGGGGACTAGCCCTGTCTGCTGAACTCAGTCCCCCTGGGGCAACCACTCTTCCACTGTGGGTGCCCTCAGAGCTGGGGGCTCTGCAACCTGTCCTGCCAGACACAGCCCGAACTGAGGGTCAACACTACCACTGGCTGGGCATAGTCATAACCAGGGGACTGCTCCTCCTTCCGCCGAGTGTTCCTTTTCTTCCCACACCCTCTTTCTTCCCCATTAGTCACAGATTCTGTCCTGATGGTTGGCAGTCCACGCTATGCCCAGATCTCTCAGGACAAGACCAAACACTCTGTGCTCTGTAGGGGGTAGAACCTCAGACTGCCACGCGAGGGGGAAAGGATGGGCTGGGAGTTTGGACTTGTGGGGGAAAATAGCTGTTCAATTTTATGCCTGGCAGGGTGGTGTCTAGGTTCATAACCTCCCCGGAGAAAGAGACCTGGAGTTTAGCAGCTCTCTCCAGCAAGGTAAAATAAGAGGTTTTTTGTTCCCTGCTTGTTTGCAGATAGCCTGTGGCAGGCCCCTGCGTGGCGGAGGGGTCTCCCGTCCTCTAGTTGATAGGCTTTGTACCTGTAATTTGGTTTCTCGAATGCTCTTCCTTGGAGTTACAGTTTGCCAAACTTCTTTTTTGGCTCAGCTCCCCATCTTCGGCTTCATAGAGTCTGATTCCATCTGGTTTTTCTTCCTCTGCTCAGGAGCCTCTGCTGAGGGTTGCTACTAGTCGGCCATCTTCCCAGAATTCTTGTTGAAGGATATTTTTGTTTTAGGTTCTTTTTCTACTATTATAAATAATATTTCAGTGGATATCCTTGTACATAAATCTTGAGCATGTATCTGATAAGTTCTTTAGGATAATTCCTAGGAGTGGAATTTAAGACTCAAATTCTATATTTTATTTTTTAATTCATATTGCCAAACTTCCCTGACAAATTAATCAGAATTTATTTATATCCTTGTCAGCATCAAGTTGAGAGTATTTGTTTACCTGCACCATTTCCAACACTATTTACTGTGAATCTTCTAAAAAAATTGTATTTATTTATATATTCATTTATTTATTTATTTATTTATTTATTTATTTTTTAAGAGACAGAGTCTCACTCTGTCACCCAGGCTGGAGTGCAGTGGCATGATTACAACTCATTCCAACTGTGAACTCCTGAGCTTAAGCAATCCTCCTGCCTTAGCCTCTTTTTTTTTGAGGCAGAGTTTTATTTTGATGCCCTCCATAGAGTGCCGTGGTGTCATAGCTCACAGTGGCCTCAAACTCTTTGGGCTCAAGTGATCCTCTTCCCTCAGACTCCCAAGTAGCTGGAGCTACAGGCGCCCCCCACAATGCCCAGCTATTTTTACAGACAGGGTCTTGTTCTTGCTCAGGCTGCTCTTGAACTCCTGAGCTCAGATAATTCACCTGCCTCAGCCTCCCAGAGTGGTGGGATTACAGCTGTAATCCCACTGTGCCTGGCCTTGCCTTAGCCTCTTGAGTAGCTGGAACTATAGGCTTGTACCACCACACTAGGGTATTTTATTTTAAATTGACAAATAATTATATATGAATATAATATTTTTAAATATATTTACATTGTTGAATGGTTAAATTAAACTAACATATCTATCATCTCAAATATTTTTTTGTATGCAAAAATACTATATAACTATTAAATTAGAATAATGTAGCGCTATATTTCTTGATATGGAAACATACCTATATCATTGATTATAAATGACAAAAGCAGGTTTCCAAACAGGATATATAATATTAAAATTGCTAAATCTTTTTTAGCAATTTTGCAATACCTCGTACGTTACTAGTAATGACAGAGGGTGCCAAAAAATATACACATTTTAATAAAGGAAAAAACTGTATTAAAATTGTAATACTCAAGTCATATTTGACTTCTATAATTATAAGAGCTAAAAGATACAATATATAAGACAACAGATATTATTGGTATATATTGAGTATTACAATTTTTTAAGGCAGATTGCTATGAGCTGGGCTGATGTCATAGCACTCTAGTCTGGAACATACAATTTTAATATAGTTTTTTCCTTTCTTAAAATGTAGGTACATTTTTGGCGCTCTCTGTAGAATCATCAGGCTATGCAATAGGTCTCTAAAACTTATGCCTGTTGACTAACCAAAACTCTGAAAAAAAAATCTCCTCATTACCCTAACCTCTGCTAACCACCATTCTATTCTCTGCTTCCATGAGTTTAACTTTTCTAGATTCTACATAGTAAGTGAGATCATGCAAGTAGTCTTTTTGTGCCTGGCTTATTTTACTTAGCATAATGTCTTCCAAGTTCATTTATGTTGTTGCAAATGAGAGAATTTCCTTCTCTTTAAAGGCTGAACAGAATTTCATTTAAAAAATGTCTTCATCTGTTAATGAACACTTAGTTTGATTCTATACTTTGTGAAGATTCTATGCTATTGTGATTAGTGCTGCAATGAATGTGAGAGTGCAGATATCTCTTCAATATACTGATTTTAATTCCTTTGGATTGGTATCCATAGTGGGACTTTTGGATCATATGATAATTCTATTGTTTAGTTTTTCAAGGAACTTCCATACTGTTTTCTATGATGACTGTATTAATTTATATTCCCACCAACAGTATACAGGGGTTTCCTTTTCTTCCCTTCCTTGCCAACACTCTCTTTTCCTTTCTCCCTCCCTTCCTTTTGAGACAGAAATCTCCCTCTGTTGCCCCAGACCAGAGTGCCATGATATCAGCCTAGCTCACAGCAACCTGAAACTTTTAGGTTCAAGCAATCCTCCTGCCACATTCTCAAGGATCTGGGACTATAGGCACCTTCCAAGATGCCTGGCTAATTTTTCTATTTTTAGTAGACATGGGATCTGGCTCTTCTTCAGGCTGGTCTTAAACTTCTGAGCTCAAGAGATCCTCCTTCTGCCTCAGCCTCCCAGAGTGCTAAGATTACAGGTGTGAGCCACCACTTTGGCCTTTCTTTTTGATAATAGCCCTTTTAACAGGGTTGAAGTGATAGCTCATTGTGGTTTTAATTTGTTTTTCCCTAATGATTATCAATGTTGAGCATTTTTTCCTATATCTGTTGGCTGTTTGTATGCTTCTTTTGAGAAGTATCTATTCAAGTCCTTTGCCTATTTGTGGGTTTTGATTTTGTTTGTTTGTTTTGTTATTGGGCTGTTTTAGTTCCTTGTATATGTTGGACGTTATCTGCTTATCAGATATATGGTTTGTTAATATTTTCTCCCATTCTGTAGGCTGTGTCTTCACTGTTGTTTTCATTGCTGTGAAGAGGCTTGTTAGTTTGATGCAATGTCTCTTGTCTGATTTTTCTTTTATTGCCTGTGCTTTTGGGGTCATATCTGAGAAATCATTGCCCAGACCATTTTGTGATTTATTGACAAAAAACAAACAAAAATCTTGACTAAAAATTTTTGTATATTTGTAATTTCAGGAAAATTATAAGCTACGTTCAGTCAGTAGACCCCAAAACCACACTAGATATTTCCAATAGTGGTTATTTCACATGGGGAATTGGTTCCATGGGTTTTAGAACTCTGAAAGAGCAAAAAAGAAACATTAAAGTAACCCAGGAGTAATAACAGCAAAAAATGACCATCTTCCCCAGGGGTAATGGTAGGGTGGGGGCAGGTATTTATGGAGGGACAGTTGGATAAAGGGGAAAGGTGACACAATTAGACCCATGACACTAATACACAAACTTGTTTAAAACAGTGCCCTTTCTTTCTTCCTGTTCTAGGTACAAAGAATGTTCTTACTGTTTGTTAAATAAATGAATGAATGTTAATTAAATGATGCATATTCATATTAAGACTCAAGTCTAAAGCCTTCATACATTTTAAATTGAAATTACAAAGAAAATCTGTTAGATTTTTAAATGTCGGATGCTTTTAAACTTTTTAAACGGTTAAATATCAAATACATGCAAAGAGTTCTGAAACCTATTCTTAAATTTAAGACAAAAGTATAAGCTGAGTTATTTCATCATGTTGATATTTTACTCTTTAAAACTTCCTATGGTTGGAAATTCAGTTATTTAGCATGAAAAATGAGGTTTTCTACCTTTGATGAACTGAACTTATCATTTCAAGTGGGTGGAGGCTACTCAGTCAACAATTTAAGACCAAAACATACTTGCTTCTTGCTTAGGACTTGAGTCTGGGACATAAATCTGTCCTTTTTTTTTACAAGTCCTTCTGAGGAGCCTGGAAAATGGGATGTAGCATTCTCTGATCACTTGCTGGCTTCCACATCATTCAGAAGACTTTCTTGGGAACTCAAAGAAAGGATGTAAATGGATGAATTGCTAGGAAATTTCGCACAATATTTATGATTTTTAATAAACCACCTAACCACTTTGCCAAGTGTGTTTTAGGGATAATAAGCTAAAGGATGTGGAGAGTATTAAAACATATACAACATCTTATAGTTATCAGATTATTGTTAGAAGGTTCATCTTAACACTAACTTCATGTACATGAATTGCAAATATGAATTACCTTTCAAGAGATGGCCATCCATATGAAGGAATAAACACATGATCTAGGGTTATGGCGATATGGTCAGTGAGTCTGTGTTAATTTGGTAAAGATCCACGAAGGGTCTAAGTTTATTACTCATGGAGTACTGAGGGTGGACTGCTGCCAGTCAGGCTGAGCCTAGACCTGAGCATCGGAGAGGAGAGTGTTCTACACAGCATGTGTGTGATAACAAGATGTATATCCATTTATTCCACTTACCTACCAAGCTCCTACTATGGGCCAAACATGGATTTAGACAGATATAATTTACTCCTTTTTGAAACATATCTAGTAGGGAAACGACAATAAGCAAATAATTATAATTGTTCCTTGGTTCCAGGACTCCCATGTATCCCTAATGGCTCATGCTCATGTCCCGCACTTGACCCTGCAGAACCCATGTATACAAAAAGTCTGGCATCCCATGAATACTGTGTTTTCAATTGTTGGGTTGAAAAAACTTCACGTATGAATAAACCTGTCAGTTCAAACTCATGTTGTTCAGGGTCAACTGTACACAGCTAATTACTGAATTATATTTACTATAATAACATAATAGAAAGGAAAAGCACAGTGTTTGATGGAAGTGTGGTACAGCCAATGGACCTCAGCCGACATGTGTTAGCAGGGGGATAAGAATGAAGAGGAGGTGCCAGCTGGGAGGGTGGGGGGTAGGGCAGTCCTCACTGCAGCTGCTGCATATGTGAAGCCTGAGCTGAAAAGGAAGTGGCACCCTCCAGGAGCTGGAAGAAGGGAAGAAGGCTGGCAGGCAGAGGATGATGAAGCTAGAGGAGGGTGGAGCATGTAGACTTAGGTAAATAATTTTGGACTTGGTCCTTGGAGCACTGGGAACCCGAGGCAGGGTTGAATTAGAGTAGTTTTGGCCTCTATAGGAGAGGTGTTGGCCATGGACATGATGGGAAGTGCATCAGTGTTAAAGGAACTTAAGAATTGTTTGAATTGGGAGTTGATTGCTTGTAAGTGGGAAATGAATGGAGGGAAGTGTCAAGGTTGTCTTCAGGTATCTGGGTGGACAGGGGGTTCATTAACAAAGACAAGAGACACTGAAGGAAGTATGGGCTTGGTGGAGAAAGACAATAACCTCAGTATTGGACGGGGTGATTTATGTGTTCCTGGGAGACATTCAAGTGGAGATGTCAGATAGAGCTCTGGAAATACGGGTTTGGTGCTCAGGACTGAGGTGTGGTTGGATTGTGAGTTGGGGTATATCCAGATGGTAGATTATGACTGTAATCACCTAAGTGAATGATGTTGCCTGGGGAGAAAAGAGACAAGGGAGAAAAAAGGAGTCTCTGGTGGGAGTGGACATAAAATGAGAGTAGACAGAACCACAGAAGTTGTTTATTTCAAACTTGGAGCAAAGTACTTCTTTTTGTGAGTGTTTTGGTTGTTTCTGTCTTCAGGTCTTTAGGACTGTGGCATTGTTAATCTCTATTCATTTATTTGTTCAACTAATGTAGCAGGTATAATTTCAGTCCAAAAATTCAGACATGTAAAACATATTACATATTTATTTATTTTTAATTAAATGTGACTTGAAGCTCTCATCTTCCATGCTGCTGAAAATGTAATCTTAGCCATCTTGAGTCACTTTTCCTTATCAGGGTTGCACCTGAATTATTGAGGTACTTGAAATACAGGTGAAATTAAGGACTGAGACTGGGTCCCAGACTTTCTAGCTTTCCCTCACTTGCACTTTGCCATATCTTCAGGATATCATCACCAAGTAGTGGTCAGATTCTACTCTGTGTCTCTCAGCCTTTCACCAAGTAGTGGTCAGATTCTACTCTGTGTCTCTCAGCCTTATCTAGCTTATTACTTACCAGGGTGGACAACTATTGGAAAAAACAACCCATGAACCTCAGTGCTTAACATAATAAATGTTGATTTTTTTTCTTCATGCAATGTTGAATGAAGATATTCTGGTCGAACAGCTTCCTTCCACATACCAACTCAGAGACATAGACTATTTCCTTGTGAATCCACCATCTTCTAGGGCCTCAAAGTCCTTTGCTCCCACCATGTTGAAGAAAGAAAAAGGAATATGGAGGATGAAGCCTTTGGCCAGGGACACACATAACTTCCTCTCACTTTCCATTGGCGAGAACTAGTCACATGATCTCACCTTGGCATAAGGGGGCCTGGGAAATGTGGTCTCTGGCTGAGCAGCCACTTCCTGACAACAGTTTTACACCATGGAAAGGAGCAATAAATCTTTAGCATTTAGTTAGCTATCTCTGCCACAGCTGTTCTCCTTTGGCTGATAGTTAATCTTTGTGTGTATCCCTATGTTATCTTTAAGGGCACTTAGCTAATATTTTGAATGAACTCAGGCTTTAGGAAAAAAATGAGGAAGGAAAATACCTTGCTAAAAACATCATTTTGGACCTTGAAAAACGAGATTTTTCCAAGAGAAATTCATTTAGCTACTTTCATAGAACATAGGAAAGGAAAACATAAAAAGAAGAAACAGAAATTAATTTTTAAAATTAATTATCCTGGCATGCAATCATTTATTGAGCAGGTACTATGGATTAGATATTGGAATACAGCAGTGTTTTAAAAAGGCAAGATTATTTCAGGAATACTAAATAGAATGAAGGAAATTAGTGGGGTGATAGAATCTACAGTGACAGGGAGGGATAGAGAGGCAACTTGAACTTGGGTAGCTAGGGGTGGCCTCTCTGGAGACTAGGAGGTAATTTTTAGGCTGAGACCCAAGGCAATGACTGGCAGCTCTAGTTTTGTGAAGAGCAAAGGGAAGAACATTCCAGGCAGAGAAAACATCAAGTGAAAGGCTGTGGGATGGGATACAGCTTGTCCTGTGTAAGGAACAAGAGAGGTTCACAGTGGCATGAGCTTGGAGAGAGAAATGGTGTATGATATAGCATAAAGTGAGGCTGCAGATGGAGTAAAGACCCAGTCACCCAGAGCCTTGTAGATGATGGGGGGAGAGGGAATTTTCTCTAGGTGCACTGGGTGGCCACAGGAAAGTTGACCCGGGAGAGTGGTGTGGCTGGACACTCTTGGTGTGGTATTTGTCTGTCAGTGTCCAGCCTCTACAATGTTGGACTCCTGCACATAAACATGTGGGGTGTCATATTTCTCTCCCTTAAATATCCTGGGCTTTGGATAGTGGTCGAACACAAAACCAGTTCTCATGTGTATCTATGTGCCAATTGTGTGGAATGGGGCAGACAGAACTGGAGGAGTGGAAATATAAATGTGACTCACAGCACAGAGCACACCTGGAACATCTGAGGAAAGGGCTCTGGCATCGTGAGGCCAAATGGAAATCATATTATTGAACCAGAAAAGGAGAAGGGCAGGAAACACAGGCCTGGGACAATATGAAGGGGGAGGTCTGTCCGCTAGGTGTGAGTTGGTTTAGTGCTTGGTTCTCCGTTCTGTTCCCTCTTGCCTTTGGGTGCCTGCTTACTGCTGCCCGCCTGTGAGCGCGATAATGCAACAGGGTCAGGAATGAACTTTCGGGCTACAAGTCCCTCACTCATTAAGAGAGGTGATAGGTGCTGCTGCTTAGGCTGCCTAAAAGGTATGCATCTAACTTGTGGAATCTGGTTTACATTGTTTCACAGTTTAAAAATTACCAGGCTTTATGGCAGCAGGAGGCAGGTGTGGTGATTCGGAAATATAATGCACAGTGGTGTTTTGCTAGATACTTCTTGAAAGTTCTTGCTGCAAAGGAAATAGGTCAAGGTCATATAAGGACAGTTGGGGTATGTGTGTGTGTATGTGTATGTGTCACAAACCCAATTCTATGTCATTTTAAAAGCATAGTGGTGAAGGATGAGAGAAAAGGCAATAGCAGAATGGTTTGAGTAGCGTTTTTTCGATGAGACCCGATAGGAGTCTGATAGCCTGATGCAGGCTGTGCAATCAGGTTCAGTTTGTGTTTTAAAATGGCTTCGCATATTTTTCTGTTACCTTAGTGCTCCAGAGGCCAATGTGCTAGTAATAAGCACAAATTAAACTGAGGCCCAGACCCAGGGTTTGCACGTAAGAGAGCGGGCCCATTCCTCTCCATGGGTTAGGACTGGGTTCGAGGGATTCTCTACCGGGGGTGGTTTGATGGCTCAAGCAGTTAACATAATTTTATCATTTTAATTTCTAGAATCTGAAAGATTTTCTTCAGTCTTCTGAAATCCTCGTCTAAAATGCAAATAATTCTGAGGTAGGCCACGCTTTAGCCAACACCTCTTCTTAAGGATGGGTGTCCAGTGGCAGATGGAGAAGGGTAGAGAAGGCTGATGCTGAGGATAAACGTCAGGCCAACTACCTCCTTTATGAGTTGGCGCTGTTTGCAGGAGCGCCCTTCTTCCAAAATGTAGTTTGGTTGAAGACTTTTTCCCAGGGTGTGGATGTAACATAAATTTGTATATTTTTCACTGGTGTCTTAGGGTACCAAGCTCAACTGGACAGTTGCCATTCCGACACGCCACACAGTCACTCTTAACTTGTGGACACACGCATGCTTTGCAACTGGTTCCCTGTCTTCTGTACTGCAGGTCTTGACAGGATATAGTTTCACACGCTGTATTCTTTTAAAACTATATTACACCTGCCTCCCAGGCTGTGCCCTGGTCCGTCTTGTTCTCTGCGTGTCCTCTAGACCCAGCGCGGACCATTCACAGTGTGGGGACGCAATAAGGATCCTGGAATTGCTGAACAAATATAATTTGTAGGGTGGTATAAGAGATACAAATCTTCTCTCTTACTTTGAGCAAAAAGCTTAAACTGATCTTCATGGCAAATGAATAAGATCTTTTGAAACTAGAACTCAATACGAAAAATATGTTTTAGAAAAGGGTGAATGAGGAGGGACTAGCCCCTTTGAGGGACAGGAATTATTTCTGGTTCGTGTTATCATGACAGTTCTGGAGCACATGACCTATAATACTTCTTTTTGGGCTTTGCTGGGCTGGCTGCCTTTTGATCATTTCAGTATTTATTGGCCTCACCACTAGAAGAGAGGAAGGGTGAGGAGAAATGACTCACTTTACTACTTGTTAGCAGCTGAGAGTCAGGTCCAGGAGGGTGAAACTAAAAGCTGAAATAATCTTGGGGTTTTATGAAGACTTAATTGGCTTCTCATGGGTGATTGAGTGCCATATATATAGTTAGAAATTACAAACAGTTATTAAATTTAAAAATTGTCACCCACACCCCTATCTTCTTGGAAATGTGCTAGATCTTTTTTTTGAGGAGTGATGTGTACAAATTTAGTATATACTGATAAACGTTTGCTGTCTTGTATCTCATGTAATTGCAAAAGTCAAATGTGAATTGAATATTATGATTTTTTTTTTTTTTTTGGTAGAGGCAGGGTCTTACTTTATCGCCCTCGGTAGAGTGCTGTGGTGTCACACAGCTCACAGCAACCTCCAACTCCTGGGCTCCAACTCCTGTCTCAGCCTCCCAAGTAGCTGGGACCACAGGCGCCCACCACAACGCCTGGCTATTTTTTTGTTTGCAGTTAGGCCGGGGCTGGGTTTGAACCCGCCACCCTCAGTATATGGGGCCGGCACCCTACTGACTGAGCCACAGGCGCTGCCCTTGAATATTATGATTTTTAATCCAGTTTCCCTTTCTTAAAAGGTGCATACTTTGTTTTTTGGCTCTTCTGTATTAGCACCTTCAACAGATAACTCCTGCAGCCCAGAGGAGAATAAAATTGAGGATGAGGTCAGTTGCAGGGTACAGATGGTAGGAACAAAAAAACTAAATTCCAGAAAAGTATGGGCTTGATGCCCTGACCTTGGTGTCTTCCGTTTTGATGATACTAAAGGCCTCTATTTTATTTGTAAGCATTCAAAAAGGGATGAATAACCTCCTCAAGGTATAAAGCAAACATTCCCTAGGGATCTGCCAGTAGCTCATTGCGGGGGTGAGTGGTCCTGGGAGCTGTTCACATCCCCAGCTGCCTGTCCCCTGTCATCTGCCTGGAGGTAACAGGCAAGCTGCAGATGGGCTTCACTGGCTGATGGTGCCTGTGTATGGGGTTGTGGAAATTACATGGGCGGATATGAAAAAAACCCGCCTCACTGATTCACATTAGGACCAAGTACTGTGGCTTTTCAGATTAGCAGATCAGAATCTGTTACAGCCGCTCAGCATTTCTATTTTGAGCCTGGAGAACATCTCTTCCAACTGTTTCTTCTTTATCTGCTCCCCCTTCAGGCCTCAGAGCCCCTCTGCTTTTTAGCTTTTTTGTTCCTCCTGTGCTGTAGAGTCCATTGCCTGAGGTTTTGTGATTTTTTTTTTCTTTTTGCTGGAGTGAGAAGAATCGTCAAATCTGAAATTTTATCACAGGCTAGACGCCATTGAAGACATGCCAGAGAGAAGCAAAGCTGGGGCCCCTGTAGAGACTAGCAGAATGGGGAAGGGCATGAGTGGATGAGGACACACATACGGAAGAACAAAGCGTCCAAGAATAAAGCATAGCATTCCAGTAAGAATCGTCCAGGGCTGGGCACTTTGCAAAGGCGCTTCCCCTGACAACACAACTTTGCACACTGTCTCAAGCACTGCATGAAGAAGGTTTGTGTTCTTGAGTGATATGTAATTCTCATGCATTTGATATCATCAGAACACCAGAAATGCAGTTCAGTTGCCATAGACAGTGGCTAGCTGGCTAAGGCGTGTGTGCACATACCTGCATTTATGTATGTATTCTCTCTTTGTACCTCTCCTGGTGTGAGTAGCTGAACAGGTGTTTCACTGTTTACCAGGATGAGACAACTTAAAGAGACAAAACTTGAAAGTTGTTGAATTGCATTTTATGAGGAATGAAGGCTCTTCCTGGTATTTCAAACAAAAGATAGAGAAATAAGATTTTCAGCTCTATTTTTGATTTTGATACTTTGTTTCTGGAGAATATGAAAATTTCAAAAGCTTTCTTTATCTTTTTCTTTTATTTCACCATTAAGGGCCAACTTTGCTAACTTTCCTAACCCAAAATATCCTAGCATTAAGGTCTTAATTGCGTCTATTAATTTGGACTGGGTGCTTTGCATTTAACTTTTGTTTTTTTGGTAGAGACAGAGTCTCACTTTATCACCCTTGATAGAGTGCTGTGGCGTCACACAGCTCACAGCAACCTCCAACTCCTGGGCTTAGGCGATTCTCTTGCCTCAGCCTGCTGAGTAGCTGGGATTACAGGTGCCCGCCACACCAACGGGCTATTTTTCTGTTTTTTATAGTTCAGCCGAAGCCGGGTTTGAACCTGCCACCTTCGGTATATGGGGCCGGTGCCCTACTCGATGAGCCACAGGCACTGCCCTGGATTTAACTTTTAATTGGTTATTTATAGTATCAATGATAGTAATTGATGTTGAAGTTTCTGTTTCAATTCTCATCTTCCGCCACAATTTCCGAAAAGGTTTTTCTTCTCAAAATCATCATCCTCACCACAGAGGAGAAAGTGTAAATTTTAATGTCTCTTTTTAGACATAACCTTGAAAAAAACAAATATTCTTATGTTATTGATAAATAGTTGTTCCAAGAGTAGCTTCAGCTTTGGCTTCTTGTGTGTTACATTTCATTATGTAAAGTAACTTGACCTGGCGTATTCTTTTTTTTTTTTTTTTTTTTTGAGACAGAGTCTCACTCTGTTGCCCCAGGCTAGAGTACTCTCAGTGGACTTAGTTAATTGCTGCAATTACTTTATATAAGACTGGATGGGCACCTCAGATGTTGAGGACAAAAGTTGTTTAAAATGTACATTGGTTTTTTCCTCCACGATTTTACAGGACCCTTTGTGATAATAGGTGTGGGAGGTTATGGGAAATGAACCAGGCAGTGTACCAACTCTTGCCCTATCAGGTGTTGGAAAGGATAAAGACAGGATATCTATTTTACAGGGATGGCAGTAGACTTGACCTGGCATATTCATTCTTTTTTTTTTGAGATGGAGTCTCACTGTGTTGCCCCAGGCTAGACTGCTGTGGCAAAATAACTCACAGAAATCTCAAACTCCTGGATTTGGGCGATTCTCCTGCTTCGGCCTCCCAAGTAGCTGAGATTACAGGTGCCTGCCACAGGCCCAGCTAATTTTCCTATTTTTAGTACAGACGGGGTGTCACTCTTGCTGTTCTTGAACTCCTGAGCTCCAGTAATCCACCAGCCTTGGGCTCCCAGAGTGCTAGGATTACAGGCATGAGCCACCATGCCTGGCCTGACTTGGCATATTCTTGTCATGTGATAGGCAAGACAGTGTAGTGGCTAAGAGCAGGGATTCTGGGGCCAGAATGCCCAGGTTTGATTCCTTTCTCTGCCACTTACTAACTGGGCGAACTTGGCTTGTTACTTACCATCTCTATATTGCTTCCTCCCTAGTAAAAATGGGATGATGATAGTAGCTACCTCTGAGGGCCATGATGAGGACTGAATAAGCTAATATGTATAGGGTCTTAGAACATTTGCCAGGCATGTAGTAAGTGCCACATTAGTATTTGCCATTTTTATTATTACTATTATTATTATTAAGCCCCAGGAGTCCCTGGGTATATTCTGGGAATGATGGAGCAATTGATTTAATCATCTAACACAGAGCACAAGTTCACTGAGCAGCTGCTACACTTGACCCTGAGGTTTTAGAGATTAATACAATTGAGTTGCCATCCCTGAGGTGCTCTCTGCCTGTGGAATACTGTTTGGTTTTGACCTGAATCAGTTGTAGAAGTAGAAAGGGCTCAATATGTGTCTTAGGAAGAGACGGGACAATGTTCAGACAAAGAATGAAAGAACAGAAAGTGGTTCAGCAGTATTAATTGTGCTGGGTAGACATGGACGCGGTCATGCCCTGGGGATGTGGGGAAGCATCTATCCTTCTCCCTTGGCCTGCCCTGCCCTGGTAGCACCTATTAGAGGGACCTGGGCATGGGTTAAGGAGCATACCTGTCTCATGCAAGCATCTGGTGACTGGCACTGCATACTGGCAGTGTTGGGGAGGGACCTTTGGCAGTGCTGTCTCCTCTTGGCGGGCAGAGTGCCAGAGTGCTGAGGCTGAATGACAGCCGAGGAAGGGTTAACTCCAGGGCTGTGGCTCTGAATACAAGCAGAAACAGCCTTGGGGATGAGATCACTTCTGTTTTGGGGACCTAAAGGCAAACACAGTTGCATTTGTTCGTGTAATCATCGCCTTGTTTGAAATTGTTTATGTTTAGAAATTCATGCTGGAATATTAATCAGTTGGGATATAGAAACCAACTCAAGCTACAGAAGCCAAAAAGGAATCCATTGGATGGCATGGGCCAGTTCCCAGTATTGAGGGAAAAGCACGGGTTGTACATGAACCTGGTCTCACAAGGAAGTTGGGTAATTCAGGGAGTCTAAATATTGGGAAACTAAGGGCCAGTCTTTTTAAGACTCACCTAAGGGTGAATCAGCAACTGTTTTCTTTCCTGAAATTCTTCCTTGGAGAGTCAAATTCCTGGAAGGGTGAGGTAGCTGGCTCAGTTTGCCTGTGTCCTTACCGGAAAGCCCAGCAAGACTGAAGCAGTGAGAGGGCCTTTCCCCACAGGAAACCAGACGTGGATGCAGGACGGACAGAAACTGACAGATGTTCACTACTGGCTATGAAATGACATTTTATTTCTCAGGCCTCCTATTCCTAATCTCTCTGGACTGTTTAGTATTTTTTTATTTTTCTTTTGAGTTTTTAGAGCATTGCTTGAGGTCGTAGTGAACATGTTGGTAACTGTTGAATGGGAGAGGACACGAGAACAGCATGGGGACAAAAGATGGAAAATTTTGAAGTTTCATTTAAATAATGAACTTAAAAATATAGCCCTTGATCCACTTATTCTAGATTATCTGGCTGATATTTAATAGCACACATACTTATTCCTCTTCATTCATTTTGGTGCACTGGGGTTTTCTGAAACATTGGCACTAAGTTGAAATTCATTAATTGCCATGGTCTCATGAGAAAAATAGGCTTAGTATAAAAATAAAGCATTGCGTCAAGTATAGGCACAGAGAGTGCTGTTTTTAGAAGAGAGAAAAATGTGCGGCCTGTCATAGCACAAGCATGGCGGATGCATGGCAGTTCGGGCCACAGCAGTCAGCACCATATTCAAATGGAAAGCAGTGAATTAGTTCCATCAGAACAATATGCTCCTTTACATGGCATTAATGCTATTTTGAGTTTTATTGCCTTTGCAGTTTTCTTTGAGTTTAATTTGTATGTTTGTTTTTATAGTGATATGAGACTGTGAGCCCAAGATGTATATAAGTCATTTGTATTTCTATATATTTAAGTAAATTATAATACAAATAGCTTCAGTCAACTCTGCAGGTCCTTGAGGATTTTTTTTTTTTTTTAAAGAAAGTACCTTATTGAAGTTTTGGAAATCCTACCCTATGGGAGACATTCGCTTCCTCCCTCACCCCACTTCCATGGAAGGGGACACTTTCCCACCCAGGGATGCTGAGCCTGGTAGGATGTTAGCAGACATGAAAGCAGAGGCTTTAAAGGAGCTCATGGTTTGGCCTGTCCCCTGGTAATCTCTCCTTTCTTTGGGAGATGATTGTGCCTTAAGTGCTGTTGGTCCCAAGAGGGTGACAGACTTGTAGAGGTTGCTAACCTGAGTCTAGCTGTGCCCATCCTGGACCAGCTAAACTCCAGCTGGCCAACAGATGTGTGAACAGGAAGCAAAGGCTTATTTTGTGTGATGCTGAGATTGCATGGTTGTTTACCACACGGCATTATTGTGGCAATAGCTGACTGATAGGGGCCAGCACACAGATTAGTTAGTCACACACGGGCATGGAAGCATGGGCTTTATTGAGCACTCACTATGTGCCAGTCTTTGTTGTAGGTGCTGGGCTACAGCAGTGAACAAGACTTGGGCCAACCCAGTCTCAGCCTTTAGGGAGCTTGTGTTCTCATGAATATTCAATAATTGTTGCTTTATGTATTTATGTATCTGAAGAAACCTTTGTTCTTTCCCTTTTTCAAAAAGGCAAACCACCTTTACAGTGACATTTTTGAAAAGAGGAAGGTGCCTAGATAGATGTGACCTCATCGGCATACAGATTTTATATTAAACAAACAGATCAGGGCATTACCTGGCTAATGATGTTGTCACCATTATCATTGAAACTGCCTCTGTTAAGGCCCTTATTTCTATTGACTCATGTCTAGAAAGGTTCAGAAAGAATACAAAAATAGACGAAAAAATAAGAACATCATTTTGTCTATCAATTTTACTCTTGGTTGATTTTGCGTTATACAAAGTTTTGACTGGGCTTCATAACTAAAAATAATCTCCCTGTGTACGTGAAATTTCACCAGGGTAAATGGCTGTGTGTGTGCTTATATTTATGCATGGCTGAAAATTCTGCCGACTGTGGAGGTCTGTGGCGGCTGGTCTGGAATGAAAACATAGTCCTGGGAAGAGAATCTGAATGCAGTGTTGAATACATTTAAAAATATTATTCAAATGACTGCAAAAGTTCAGTTTTATGAATTTAGACTATTGGGAATCAGCAGCAAAGATTCATATTTCTTGTCTCACGGAGAGCTGGGATGAAATGCAGCTGTATATGATCAATTCTCAGGGGCCTTAAAGTTGCAAAGACCCATTTCAGGTTTCACTTAAAGGCTAGCGCTGGGTAGGTAATAACAAATTGCAGGCAGTTTGAAAACTAATTTATTGCACTCTGGAATGCAGTGAAATTTGGAATGTTTTTGCTGTGATGACCAGCTCCCTTTTGTCTGGGTCTAAATGTTGGTTTATGTCTGGAGCTGCTAGGGTAACCCAGTATATACAGTCCTAAAGTACTTGGATACCCATCAGAGCCATGAGAGATCTACCCCGGGATTCTATTCGTAGGTGGGAGTCTATAGTTCTCAGGGGGTATCTGGTACTTTCTCTCTGTCCTGTCACTCTGTAGAGACTAAACTTGACTATAATCTGTTGCATGAGATTCCTTGTTCTTTCTCAGAAACTCTGTCTTATATCTCTGAGTTTTCACTTTTGGGGAAGTCAGGAGGGAATGGAATGTTTGTGTCTGGGGCATGTAGATGGGGGAGAAATTTGGACCACCTCTAAGTCTGAAGGAGCTTGCATGATCAATCTAAACGGGGAGAAATGAGGAAAGGTGAATACTATTGCTTTGTTTCCAGATGTAAGTAGTACTTCCAAGCTTTGCAGAGTTAGTTGTAAGGGAATCTTTATGTAAGTTTTGGAAATACTTTACTTGCCTAGAAACAATGTTTTATTTCTGGTAAAGAAGTTAGTGGGGTTTTTTTTTTTTTTTCCTTTCTCTGATTGAATTAAACCCAAGGTATTCAGGACACAAATGACGGATTGTAATGCAATCTCATTGGACCTGCTCTCTAGGCTGTTGAATTTTCCATGTTTGTCTGGCAGCCCCATGCATCCCAGGGCCCACATGCTGTAGCTGATCTGTTTTAATCATCAAGCTCTAGGGTTCAGTCAAGGGAGAGGTGTTGCAGTTGTCCATGGGAAAGGACTAAGTTCTGGGAAAACTGAAGCTAACTGAGGGTCTTGTTCCATCAGAAAGACCTCCAGTTGCTGGGGAAAGGAGGAAGGAAATTGTTATTTATCTAGTTCTCCCTTGGTTGGGCAGTGCCTAGACTGGGAAGTGATTTTGCCTTAAACTGACTGTCTGGAGAAGCCAGAAATGGTCAGACAGAGGCCTGGTGTGAGCCATGCCCTAGAATAGTGGTTCTCAAAGTGTGCTCTCTGACCACATCTTCCATATCCCTGGGAACCTGTTAGAAATACAACTCCAGACCTGCTGAATCAGATGCTTTGAGGGTGGGCCCCTCGGCAACTGTGTTTTAACAGACTCTTCATGCAAAGTTAGAGAACTAGCCTTAAAGGTAGTTCAAGGGCACCCCCAGACTTGAGTAGGGGTTGGGTTTCCAAGGCTCACAATAGTTCAATTTAGCAGATAATATTAAAGAAATCATTAAATAGTTAATCATTTTTCTTTCCTAAGTGTTACTGTAGCATAGCAGTGGTTCATGGCATAGCATAAATCTAGAAAAAGGAATTGATCATATTTTAATATTTTACTAATAGTTTTACACTTTTATAGCCTGATTTCTTTCGTGTTTGCCTAGACTTATTTTAGAACTCAAGTCTGTGGCTTCAGGTGTTCGTAAGCATTTGTTCATTCATTCCTTCAGGTATCATGCAAGGCCTGCTCTGTGCTAGACTCTGACCTTAGATGAAAACACGTGCTTTCTACCCTCAAGGAGAGGCAGTGTGGGGAGATGAAGGAGTTCTGATTGTAATAGTAATCACAGTATGTCCACTGAGGTGCATATAAAGAGATTTGGGATCTAAGAGGATGGAGTGGCCTGTTGCAGAACCTGATAGGAATGTTTGCTTTGGAAAGTCTTCGTGGAGAAGGCGACACATACAGGAATGAAACATTTACCAGGTAGTTGAGGTAAGAAAGAATGTTCTAGGTGGAGGTAATACATGTGGGACTGCATTTGCTTTAACAGGCTACCACAACTTGGTAGATTCAATAGTACAAATGTAATATTCTGTAGATCAGAAGTCTGACATGGGTCTCATGGGACTAAAATCAGGGTGTTGGTAGAGTGCATTTCCTTCTTGAGCCTTTAGGGGACAACCCATTTCTGTGCCTTTTCCAGATAAGAGAGGCTTCCTGCATTCCCTGGCTCATAGCCCCCTCCTCCATCTTCAAAGACAGTGATGGTGGATAGAGGCCTTCGTATATTGCCATCTGTTTGGTTTTCTGGGATCGTGTGATTAGATGGGACCACCCTGAGTAATCTATGATAATCTGCCCGTCTAAAGGTCTTTAATCTTAATTACATCTGCAAAGTTTTTTTTGCCAGGTAATGTATTCATAATGGTCAGAGGATTAGGACATGGTTACCTTTAGGGGCCATTTTTCTGCTACCATCATGAATGGCTAAGAGTATAGGTTTTTCAGAAAGGGCGAGAAATCCCATTGCAACAAAGCTCCCGTGAGGAACAAAGGAGAGTGCTATTGAGGAAATGGAAGTTGTGTATGGCAAATGGAGCAGAGATGCTCTCAGCAGAGACCCAAGTATTAAAAATATTAGTGTGTGAGTTAATTTAATGGACTATGTGAGAGAAGTAAGTCCTTTCTGTGTAGGGGAAACAATGGATGGTAGCCACAGGGGCAGGTGTAGGCAGGTAGAGAAATTCCATTTCTTCTTTTTCTTACTTTGTCTAATGCACTGACCCAGAAATTTATTAGGTAAGCTACTGTGAATAATAGGAATTTGTGTGTAATAGATTTTCTTTTCAGTAAAAAACTAGTCATTGAATTAACTATAGTAAAAACCTTTATGTTTGCATTACGTGAGCGGTATATCCATGATGGACACAGTGTCCCTTTGCAGTGAAATGGTGGTAAATCCTGCTCACCTTCCTTTGCAACATTTTGTCCTTATCCTTTTAACTGCTTTCACAGTTTAAGATGGTATATCATGAAAGGAGACCTTGCTGACTCTTTTAAAGTTTCTAACATTTGAGTCTCTCAGCTGGAAAATCGTCTTCCTTAGTGCTCTAGAAAGCATTTCCAAGTGGTCATTAGCCAATATTTATCGAATGATTATTATGAGCAATAGCAGACTTTAAGTTGGTCATAACTACACACCCTCTTCCGATCCAGTCACCATCAAATGTTTTGTTGTATTAAAAGTTCAGCTCTTAAGAGCTTAGAATTTAAGTGCTTTATGCTGCAAAAGTACTCCAAATGTAAGTTGTTATTTAAAACTTTTTCCCTGGCTGGGTGTGGTGGCTTATGCCTGTAATCCCAGCACTTGGAAGCCCAGAGCAGATGGATTGCCTGAGCTCACAGGTTCGAGACCAGCTTGAGCCAGAGCGAGACCTTGTCTCTAAAAATAGCTGTGTGTTGTGGTCGTACCTGTAGTCCCAGCTACTTGGGAGGCTGAGGCAGGAGAATCACTTAAGCCCAAGAGTTTGAGGTTACTGTGAGCTGTGATGCCACGGCACTCTACCCAGGGCAAAAAAGTGAGACTCTGTTTCAAAAATACAAAACAAAACAAAACAAAACAAAAAACACAACTTTTCCCCTTACTATTTCACCACTGGGAAGAGATAGGAGGGAAGGTAAGTCAGACAGTGAATGTTAGATGTTATCTGCAAGATAAATGCAGCAAACATGGTATTCAAAAGAAGTAATTTTAGGCCATGCGCAGTGGCTCACACCTGTAATCCTAACACTTTGGAAGGCTGGGGTGGGCGGATTGCTTGAGGATAGGAATTCAAGACTAGCCTGGACAACATAGTGAACCATCCCCCCATTTTTACAAAAAGAGAATTAGTGGGTGTTGTGGCATGTGCCTATAGTCCCAGCTACTTGGGAGGCTAAGGCAGGAGGATCACTTGAGCCCAGGATTTTGAGGTTGTAGTGAGCTGTGATGATGCCACTGCACTCTAGCTTGGTCAACAGAGGGAGATCATATCTCTAAATAAAAAAAAAAAAAAAAAGAAAGAATGAAGGGAAGGAAGGGAAGGGAAGGGGAGGGGAGGGGAGGGAAGAGAAGGAGGGAAGAAGGAAGAAAGAAAGAAAGAAAAAGAAAAAGTAATTTTAACCCGACTGGGAAGAATACTAAGTTATATGGTTACATGGTGAAAGAGCATGGGCTTTGGAAACAGACTGACTTGAATTTGAGTCCTAGCTCAACATCAAAACAGGTGGAAATGTAAAACAAATCAGTTATTTTTTTAGTAGCGGCTGGAGTTTGAAAATTTTAACAATGTATGTTTCTAAGAGGAAAACTACTAAATATAGTCACACTTATCCAGAGACAACTTTCATTAAATATTTTGTTGTGTATTCTTGCAAACCTTTAGTACACTCACAGATGTTGAGGTCATAAGTTCAAGGAGTTTATAAATAATACTCTTCTTTCTTGATTTAGTTTAGGACTAATTAAGAAAGAGATACAGGAGCCAGACAGATGAGAAATTATGTATATGTATGTGTGTGTTTAGCCAAGTAGGAGGGAGAATGCTCCAGACCGAAGGAAAAGTTTGTCCCAGAGTCAAGAGAGGGCAGGGAGAGGAAGATGAATTGAAGACTTTCTGGTGTGTCTTACCATGGGGTGCCCATAAATGAGGCCAGAGGAGAAAGCAGGGGACAGATTATAAAGGGCTTTATAGGTCACTTTAAGAGTTTTCACTTGATCGTAAGGGAACCTTTGAGAGATAGCTGTCAGGACATTTGGTGAAATCTTTGTAGCAGTTACTGTCACACTCTACTTTCAGTAAATTCAGAGTTTCTATTTCAGACACGAAAACAGCACCTAAAATGAAGGCTCCAGGGCCTGTGGTATTGGTTCTGGGCACGAGTTATTGATGCTTTAAATCCTAGTGATGAAGTAGAATGAAGGTGTTGCACCACAGGCATTGCTCACTGGCTGAGCTAGGCCAGTGAGGTAGGTGGGGGAGGCTCTGTAATGAACACTGAGGGAGATGTGTATTATCTCCACTCCGCAGATCTCAAAGCTGGTGCTCAGAGAAGCCACGTGACTTCCTCAGCTCGTGTAGCTATTTAAGGGGCAGCCTCAGAATTCTAATTGAGGATTGCTTCTCCCCAAAGCTTGTGCTCTTAAGACAAACAAATAAACAAACAAACAGGCAAAAACAAACATAGGCCCCGTTGTTCTTACTAGAAATGTTACTCAAATTTTTTGTCAAAATTTGAGAAGGTCAACAATAGAGTTAAATCTTTCCACATATCTTATGATAGGATTTTTTTTCTTTTTGGATAATTTTTGAGAAGCAGAATAGCTCAGTCCAAAGTTATACTAAATGTTAAGCTTTTGAAAATATATCCAGCAGACTGACTTCTTAGCAAAGTACTAAGTTACCTTCCAAAAATCTATGTATCTATGTTCTTTGTTATAGGAGCCTATCTCTAAAGGATGGCTAAGGATGTAATGAAACCCACCTCTTAGTGATTATTTTGTGCCTCCAATGAGCTTGCTGTGATGAATTTGAAGGGCTCTGTTTGGATTTGAGACAACAGGGGTTTGGGGAAAAAATTGTTTGGTTCACCAAGGCTTTCTAGGAAATAAAAAGAAAGCCACAAGAAAGTGGAAGGAGAAATTAGATTTCAGTTCACTTTTGTTCTAATCAAAAGTGTCGTGACCTGTAGTCCCAGCTACTCGGGAGGCTGAGGCAAGAGAATCGCCTAAGCCCAGGAGTTGGAGGTTGCTGTGAGCTGTGATGCCACGGCACTCTACCAAGGGTGA
>CAUYRH010122868.1:0-24632 GCA_963574655.1 Perodicticus potto | reverse complement strand
TTTCTTCCATTCTTGAGATACTTTGCTAAGAAGAATATGTTCCAGATCCATCCATGTAAACATGAAAGAGGTAAAGTCTCCATCTTTCTTTAAGGCTGCCTAGTATTCCATGGTGTACATGTTGTGGTGAATTTGAAACACATGTGAAGGTGAGTTTATGAAAGAGACCCTAAAGAGAGGATGAAGGAGTGGCTCAGGCCAGTTCTCATAGCCAGGCTGGGAGGCTTCCCCCACTTTGCCCAGACTTGAGAATGAAAGGCTCTGAGTCCCTGGAACCTCACAGCCGCACAGTCAGACGCCTGACCACATATTGTGTCTACCTTAGAGCTGTATCAGGCTCAGAACTTCTTTCCATTGGCTCTCCAGAGTCTAAGCTACTTTCAGGGAACAGAAGCACATTGGGGCATGTGTACAAAGCCCTCTGACGGGAGCCACTGTTGGTCCATAACAAACTTGAAAAACCAACAGCTCTGAGGGGACACAGCTCCTCAACATCAGCTTGTGGGTTCTTGAGCAAAGTTTTAGCCCCACTTCTTGCCTCAACCACTGCCTTTGGCCAACTGACCTCCTTCTTAAGCCTGAGGTTAGGCTCTGCCACTTTCTATAAAATAGAGACCTGGTTCTTCCCACCTGCCCTGCCTTACCTGGGCTGCTGCCCTCTGCCCCCCCGTTTTACCTGGCCCATTGCTACTTTCCCCTTATTCCTCGGCGCTCACCTCGAGAGCAGCCCCAGCCCATTGCTCTTTGCTTGCTCTGCTCCTGGATTGTCCCCAGGACCTCGTTTGCTCCTGTGTATGTATTATCTTTCCCATGAGATAGTAAATTCCAGGAACCCCGGAATCCAATCTGCCCAATGCCCTGCTGGAACCCCAGCCCCCACATAGTAGGAACTCAATAAAAGGCTGAATTAATGAATCAACAAACAAATGAAGTCTAGGCTCTTTGGTGCTTTATCTTAAGGAGTTTGCTATTCTGTTATCAATACAAATGTGGGGATGGTTTTTCGGCTGGAATCTCTCAAAAGACTGAGGAGGATAGTCTACACCTCCCCTCCCCCATCGAACACATCTTCTCCCTCTTCTCTGCACATAGTAGCTATGGAGGCCTCCCTCCCCCCGTGTGTACTTACCAGTGTGACCTGCCCTGCCAGGGCTGGACACCTGCTCCACTTCCTGCTCCCAGGCCAGCTGGAGGCAAGTGTCCTGGTTTCCGATCCTGACTTTTCTACGCCCTTGCTATATCATGTTGGCAGTTAACTTGCTCTTCTCCCACGTAAAATGGGGATAATGACAGTACCAACGAAGGGTGCTTTATGGAGAGCAAATGAGCTAATGAATGTGAAATAATCAATAAATGGTATCTCTGACAAGGAGGATGCTGTTACTCCTCATGGATCCACAGTCCCCTCCAGCAGGGTCCACTTCTGGTCCCGATGCCAGGGGAAATTTAAAGTGGCAGCCCAGTGAAGTCATCCAGTCATTCATCATCCAATCAAACTTCTACCAGACTCGGGGCCCATGCCTGGCCCCTTCTTGGTCTCAGGGATGCTGGGGCTGGGCAGGGAGGAGCCCCTGGTCCGGGGCGGGGGTGAGTGTACTGAGCAAAGGCCCGTGTTTCTGTCCCCCTGTGACACAACCTTCTCAGCATCTTAGAGACATCCCTCCAGGAAACCTCCATGGGAGCAGTGACTTCAACATTGATTTATGCAATTGATGTGGTTATTAAACACCAACTGTATACAAGGTACTGGAGATACAGGAAGGGATGAGACAGAGTTCCTGTCCTCAGGAAGCTCAAATTCCAAGGGGGAAACAGATCACAAAGTGATAACGACAGGTACGTGGTGTTAAGCAGGGGTAGCGGAGGTGAGGCTATTTTGAACAGGATGGTCAGGAAGTGTCCTGGAGAAGGCCACATCTGGGTAGAGACTTGATTAAAAGGAGGGAGTGAACCATGTCACTTTTCAGGGGAAGAATGTTCCAGGCAGAGGGAAGAAGCACACGGAGAGCCCCGAGGGAGATGATGCTTGGCACGCCCTGGGGGTGCCTGGCCGCTCTGTGTCCACATTCCAGAGGAGGAAAGAGTCTTTGTTTCTTGTCATCTACGACACTGGGTCACTGCGCTGCAGAAATCTTTTGTTAACATATCCCGGGTTTGTCCCCAGCAAACAATTCTGTTTTAAAAGTGACAAGTTCTCCCTCCTTTCTACGGGCTGTCTTCTTCTCCCAAACAGAAAATGGATTTTCCACGGTGAATAATAGCAACCCTGGATCTACACTGGACCCTTTTTCCTACTGATTAGGTGAAGCTGATCACTTAATGATTTGCTAACTATTGATAAGCCCCTTGGTCTGTTTGGATGTCAGTCTTTTCATCCACAAAATGAAAATAATCTTACCTGCTCCATTCCCCAGCCCATCTCCAGGAAGGCCTGGGCTTCCTTCTTTCCATCCATTGTGCCCCTCCTGATCTATCAACCCCAGATGCCCTAAGATTTCACATCTGAACTTCTCATTTTCTTTCAAAAGACCTCAGGATACAGTCCCAGACATCCAAGCTTTGCACTCTGGTTTGTGCGAGGCAGTCCTGGTGTAAAGCCTGACATCCTAAACGCTAAAACCTAGACAGGTGATTCTCAGTGACTGTTTAGTGAGGGGATCTGAGGTGCACCAAGAACATTTTTAAAGATAATTCATTGAATCATTTTCAAAAGAAGTTCCAACCACAGTAAGCATATATTTTTCACTCTTTCTTTGATTAACATAATTTAAGTGTGCTATGAAAGTTTAACTATAGGTTAGTGTGCTGTGAGATTAAAAAAAAAGGTTGCAAACCTCTGATCTGGAGTAATGATCAGGGGAGCCACGTCTCCTTCTCAGAATTGGAATAGTCACACCCAGAAGTGGAGCCGTGAAGCGCTGCCTGACGCGGTCCTGGGTGTCTCTTTGGTCTCCTCTTTACCCCTTTGCAGCCAAACTGTCCTTCAGCTCACCATGCTCCCTCTTCCCTTAGGATAGCCCAAGGGCAGCTTCTTCTAGCCGACATTCTTCCTCCCACCCTGAATCCCAGCTTCCCATCTTTCATGGTTGCCTCCTGGAAGCCTCCTTACCCCCAGAATCCATCACCTTCTCTCTGCCCACACCCCATGAGTTTTCTCTAAGTCACCCCTCATCTTGATGCCGTCTTAAATCTGATCTGTCCCCGCACTGGACTGGAAGCCCCAGAAGGACAAGACAGCAGCTGCCAATGCTGTTCCTCCACGAGGCAGCTGCTGAGGCCAGTCCGGCGCCTGGCGCATCTTCAGAAATCACAGGACGAATGCAGTGAGGGGATGTGGTTCTTTTTAAATCTTTTTGCAGTTTTTTGGCCAGGGCTGGGTTTGAACCCACCCCCTCTGGTATATGGGGCCAGCGCTCTACTCTTTTGAGCCACAGGTGCCTCCTAGGGACGTGGTTCTTGAATGAGTCTCCTGAGGTGAGAGTGCTTGGGGGAGATTCTCAGGAATGCTGAAAATGGGCAACATGGCAGCTACCGTGCCAGGAAGGCTTTTGCCTAAAAGTAGCCTGGGTTCTTATAGGCTTCAGAAATTCCTTGGAAGTTACCAAGTTGATTTTCACATGGACCTGTGGCGAGAGCAAGCAGCTACAGCCTTCCATCTGAGCTGAGCCAGTGGGCCTCTCCCCGAGAAGCCATTCCCAGTGTCCTCTCTCAGGGAAGACCCTGTCACCCCCTGGGCAGCAGAGCCTCACTCCTCTGCAGGCAGCAGCTGCCAAGTCCCCTGTGTGGGTTTCACCCTTCTGGGACGCACAAATGTAATTCCACAGCTTCCCCAGAAATCTCTCCAGAGGCAGCCAGCCAATTAAATGAGTCTTTTGATGTTCCCCAAAGCTCTGGTCCTTCGATGTCAGTACCAGGGGGACACTGTGTGGCCCAGGAGGGGAAAGACCATTGCAGGATTTATTTCCAGGGAAAGAATTGATCTGTCAAGGTGATCTTCACTAAGGGCAATAAAAAAAAATGTACGATAACAATAGTCAAAGATGTCATGAATTACCGGCGCATCACAGTTGGAGACAAATAAATGTGTATAAGCACATGAACACGCCAATCATAAGCTTATAGACAGGAAAAGAAAAAGGAGGCTGCTTGTCAGCCTTCCGCCTTCTAGACAAAGGCTTCCTCAGTCTGATTTCCTCCGCCCGGAGGTCCCTGGGCACTTGTACCATCAGTAACACTTCACAGAGCTTTCAGTCCTAACAAATAATTAGCTAAAATTGAACCAGGGATTTCTTACATGTATGTCATAGGTCTGATATGAATAATGAGGCGGAAGGTTAACGGTGGGTCAGAGACAGTTCCCCATCTTCCAGCTTATTTATTCAGCGAAATGAGAAATTGATCACATTATTGCGTATAGGGGGAGCCTGATTCATCGCAATCAGCTTGGAATTGGCAGTTTTGACTGTAGGCAATTTGGGGACATTACTTATGCCTGAATAGGCCAGGGAAGGTCATTTATAGCTTGTTAACACCTTTCCAACCTTCTGCCTTGCCAGAGCTTACGCCTCTACCCTCTTTGCCCTGCAACCAGACCAAAAAAAAACATAGACGAAAAACAAAATCACAGAAAGATGAGAATAAGACTGTTTACAAAATTAAAAGCACTATGAGAGATACTCCATAGAAGGCTTAAAATGTGCATATATCAGAATTTAATTTGTTTGTTTATATATCCACCCGTCTGTCTGTGCGTCCATCCATCCGTCTATCCACCTATCCCTTATTTATTCATATGTGATTCACTCATAAACCCATTTCCTGAACAGTAGTTGCTAATACACTGTTGCAACTGCATTGGGCTCTGTGGTTGTGGAGATTAAAGGAGCTCATTGCCAACTCCAGGACATGGGGTCTGAGGCCAGATATTTCTAGAATCCAGCACAGTTCTTGGCAACCAGGTCATACTTAATAAATGTGGGTGGAGGAGGGCTCCAGAGGAGTTCCTGGTGTAATTTGTGCCTGGCCTGAAGGAGCACTTGTACTGCTGTCAGTACAAGGCAGTGCAGGGCCTTGTACTGACAGCAGTGGCCCAGAGAGCGAGGCCTCGTTGGTAAAGTTGGACGGTGGAATTAGTGCTGCGTGAGAATCAAAAACACCGACTCTGGAATCAGACTCTGAGGCTCAGTTTCCTCATCTGTAAAGTGGTGGCAACAATAGAATCTACCTCCTATGATATATAAAAACAAACGCTTCAAAATTGTGCCTAGGGCATTCTGGATGCTCAATAAATGACAGCTGTCATTGTTACGATCATCACCATTATGAGCAAAACATCTGGAAGGCACATTTGTCTGCCCTAGGAGAACTGCTTCTATCCCCAAAACCCCTAAGTGGAGGAAGAGAATGAAATCTGATATTTTTTGGCTATTTATCGTTACATCATCAATCAGTTCAGATCTAGTGCCTTGAAACAATGTCAAGCACTTATTACTTCCCATGTTTCTGTAGTTTCTCCTGGGCTCAGAGGGGCGGTTCTTCTGCTGATCTCACTTGGGGTATCAAGCAGTTGCTGCCAGAAGTGACTGGAGCTAGAATCTGTCTGCAGGCTGAACTGGGATGCGAGGACAGATGGGTCCTTCTTCACCATCCCATCTAGTCTCAGGGCCTCTCCTCTCTAACCAGGGCAGCATGGGGATAACGAGATACAGCTGTGGGATACAGCAGGCTGGGAGGAGCGCCCTACAAGCAGCTCAGTATCTCTGCCCTAGCAAGCAATGACGTCTACCTGAACATACAGGAATGATTTTATCGCATGATCTTACCTTTAATATTACTTTATGTTAATTAGTATTAATTAACATTAATTAATATTAAGCACTGTCCTTCCACATTTCCAGCCCAAGAATTCACTGACAAGACAGATGCAGCTAAGTCTGTGTTTGTGCCATCAAGATCCTTTAAGAAACCTTTATGCATAGTTCATGTTTGTTCAATAGATGTCATTTTTGATGTTGATGTGCTTGGTCTGAGACTATTTTCCCCTCCAGGTAAAGAGTCACCCTTCTATGCTAAATGCAAGTTGTCCCCCAGCTTTGCTGTAAGTAACAGATTCACAGACCCACAAACAAATACTGAGCCTCAGACAGGCAGAAGTGGGTGGGAGGGGCAGGGAGACCAGGGCTGAGACTGTTGGTGGTCTCCACCCCCCAATATATGCACACAGAGTCATCCTCACCCTCTCCCCAGCCCTTTCCCCCACCCCCTGCTCTTAGAATAAACAAAACTCTTTCATTCTGGGGCCTGGAAGATTCCATAATGAATTGAGCCTCTTAACAGTCTATTTTAATAAAACTCAGTTCCCTGGCTGTATGGAGACCATAAAACATGCAGGTTCCAGCAATAATATGTTTAGTAGTCCTGCTTGATAAAGTGGAAATGTTTGCATGTTTCAAATTATGAGCAATTTAAAGTAGGAAGCTAGCAAGCCAGTTCTTGGGTTATGAAGCTTGACATTGTTAAGCCTTAAGAGAACACACACTTCAAAGTCTCCTGGTCTGAAATATGTCCTGTACGCTGCTCAGCAAGAGCCAGCTGGGAAAACCCTGCAGCCGGCCGGGAGGGGGAAACCACAGCACGAGGCTGTTTGGCCGATAGAGTGTCAACCCTTCAGCAAACATGCAGGATTTTTGTTTAGAAAGATGTTACCCCAAGAAAAGGCCTGCCTGCCCCAGCACCTGCCCCCTTGAAACATATGCACTTCTGACGTGCCCATGGACTTGGCTTACTTTAGAAGCAGTGACTTGAAGAGTTCAAAAAGATGCTGGCAAGGTCTGAGCTTCTGCTGGCCGTTGAATCCTATCAGTGGTTTTGGATTGACTTTATCTGAACTCTTCTGCTTTGCTTTATTTTATATTAGACTTTGTGTAATTTTCATTTGAACACACGGTTTTTCCAAAGTTCATTCTGCTCCAGCCATGCTCTCTGCCCCTCAATCCTGCCAAGTGTGTGCCCACTTCAGAGAATCCATTTACTACCTGCTGTTCTTCCTGCCTGGAATGCTCTTTTCCTACTTTTTTATCTTGGTATGGCTGTCTTCTTCTTGTCTTTTTGTTTTGGGCTTAAATTTTAGTCTCTTGGAGAGCTTTTTCTCCACATCTGTTTTCTCATGTTTCCTTGATTTTCTCTCTTTGGTTACCTACCACAATTTTATAATTATTTGGTTTATTTATTGGTTTACTTGGTTACCGTCCATCTCCCTCAATAATATGTCAGCTTCATGAGAGTAGGATCTTGTTTTTCTTGTTTACCATGAGGTGGCACATAGTATGTAATCACTAAATGCTTGTTGGATGGATGGGTGGATGGGTGAGTTATGAATGGGTGGAATGAATGGGCAGATGGATGGGTGAGTGGATGGATTGGTAAGTGGATGGGTGGGTGTATGAATGGATGGGTTGATGAGTGGATGGATGGGTGGGTGGAGGGGTGGATGGCTGAGTGGAAGGGTGGGTAGATGAATGGCTGGGTGGCTGGATGAGTAAGTAGGTGTACAGATGTTTGAATGGATAGATAGGTGATGTATAAGGATTCTTTAGACTTTATGACTTTAGTGTTATGAGTCCTTACAGGTTAAGACATGAGAGAAAGTGAACCGGGTTTGAGAAGTTAAAATGCACTATTTTGACCCCAATGGTGGCTCTTGCAACAATAGGAAGGCACGCGGGCTCACAGGTTCACTTTTGGTAAGAGGAGTTGCCAGAAAGAAAACGACCCCACTTGCTCTTCTTTCAACATCATACTTCTTCAGTTTATTTTCCCATGGTCCAAGATGGGAGATACAATTTCTATACCTTTAAAAAAAATCCCATAATTGCACCCACCCTGGATCCCCCTATCCCCAAAAAGCAGCCCCAGTGACACAGGAACAAAGACCAGCCTGTTCTTGGCTAGACAGCCGAGCCAGGCCCAGCCACCGTGTGGTATGCGACCGACCCGACTGGCTGGCTAAACTCTCCAGCTGATAAGAGCTGGAGAGAGCATGCAAATTAGGGGGAAAGACCTCCCTGGGGCTCACTCTGCCCCTGCCCCTGCAGGGAAGGCACCCCCATCTTCCGCAGGGTCTCCCCTTACCCTCCCCAAACTCAGGTTTTATTCTAATTGTTCAGTGGTATCCAGGCCAGGCTGCCTCTCTTCCCCTGTGTATCATTGACAGCTGGACTTGACCAGCTAAAACTAAAGAGGCCTCCATCAGAGGGCCTTGGGAGGGAGGGAGGCAGCCCAGAATTTAAAAGCACAAGCTAGAATAGGGCTATGGACAGGATGGGAACTCTCTTCCCGGGCCCCACTCCAACTGCCACAGCTGTTAATGAACAACCTCTCTGTGTCCCCAGAATCTTGCCCAGCAAAGCCCCCAGATTCAGAATGGAGACTCCCAAGGGCCACCGTGTGCACTGCACGGTTGCACCCCACAGTTGCACCCCACTCCTTTCTGGGTGCATTTGGCACAGGAACGCAGATGTGTGTGCATCATGGCAGCCCCTGGGAAGCCCTGCACAGGGATCAATTTTAAGGACTGGGATGCTCCAGGCACCTGCACGTACCCCCAGTGTGAAAGATTAGGGCCCTCTCACGTTGGGCTGCATTTGGGTTGTTGGCTGTGGAATATTTCTACTGTCAGTTCAACAAAAAGTGTGATGATCACAGTGAAGCTTAACAAAGAAAATGCCATCGGGCAATCAGTAAGCCCAAGTCAGCAGGACTGATGTGAAATTTATCATGTTGGGAATAGCACGTTCATTTGCGTGTGACAAATGTTGGCGTGCGAGTGCCGTGCCCAGGGGAGCTAAGGAAGACATCCACTTTTGCTCTCTCTGCCCCCAAGTGAGAGTTCAGACCCTCTGTTCTGTGCTGGGATCTCAGAAACAAGGGGTGGAGAAACACAATTGTACCTTGTAGGGAAGAGCTAAGGGAGGGGAGTGCTCTGAGCTGGGGATGTGAGATGTTGTTCTTAAGGAGGAAGAAGTAAGAAGCAGTGGTTTTGTTCAAACCACAGACAGAGGCCTTTAAGGAGCTGTCCCCAGGAGAACACAGCCAGGGTTCTGCACAGCCCAGCCTGGAATGTGGGGCAAGGCTCCCTGCTCGGCCAGGTGCTACTTATTATGAATAAGCATACTGGAGTTACAGGCCAGCCGAGGTGACATTTACAGCAGAGGGCCCACAGCAGCCTCCCCAGGCCCCTCAGCTCAGAGGCCGGTCGTCATCTGTGTGGGCGGCCCAGCCTGACTGGGGGGTCAGGCCCCAGGTGCCTCTGGAAAAGTATAAGGGATTGGGGCATTATTAGGTTTACTATTTCCCTGTGATTTCTTTTTTATGAACCTGCCTTTACAAACTCACACGTGTTTGCTTTGGAAGACCATTTTCAGAGGAGCCCAAAGCTGTGGCCTTCTCAGTGCGCTCCCCTCTTCCCAAGTCAGAGTCTCTGAGCCAGGCCAAGGTGTGTAAGGGGCTCTTGGAGCTGAATGAAACATTTATTGGGGTTTTAGTCTTTATTACAGCTCAGGAAACCATTGGGACACAGGTGCCCGACTTCCAGTGAAGGATGCCAGGGTTCCCAGCTCAGCAGGGTGGCCGTTTTGCCTACGTCTTAAGCTCAGCTTCTCTCCATTCTCTTCCTCTAGGCTCTCGGGCACCCCACTGGCTTCCTCTTGGTCATCTTTCTTCCAGTCCTTGGTCTTTAACAGTCTGGACAATGCAGGTTCTGAGAGCAAGAAAGGAGGAGACAGTCAGTGGAGAGGTTTCATTATTGAGCACCAGCTGGGTGCCAGGCACCATATGAAGCTCTGAGGATACAATGGGGGAATAAAGCAGTCTTTGTCCAACAGGAGACAAGGACTAATGGAGATGAGTAAGAAGTGAGCAGCCATTGGTATCAAGGGCAGAAATGCTGTGATTCGATGGGCAGGGCAGGTGTCGGAGGGTTAGATAGCAATACCTTGAGAGCACTGAGCTAGTGGGCTTGGGCATGAAGCAGGGAGTACTTCCTGGAGGAGGTGTCTCCCAAATGGCGACATGAAAAGCAAGTGAATTACATAGGTGTAGAGAAGGAAGACTTGAAAGAGCAGAAGCGAAGGCAGGGTTGAAACTGTTTCAGGAAGCTCAATGAAAGGGCAAGGAGGGCAGTGGCAATGCCTTCCTTTGGGCCCTACTGAACAGACCACCACTATCAATGAGAGGCCCAGTGAGACTGAAGACCTGAGTAACTGCACAAACAGAATGGTAGCAGTGGCTCATCCCAGCTCTGGGACAGGATAAAGCAGAGAATCTGGGGAATTCGGACATGATAGATTAAAGATGGCCACACAATCTTTGCCATCCCAAAGCAGTCCATTTTCTCTCTCTTTGAATATAGGCAGAGGAAGTGTTCTGGGACTTCCAAATACAAACTTTGAGACATTTAAGTTTTTCTCCTCTGAGAGCCCAGTGGCACACTGTGAAAAGCCCAGGCAAACAGAGAGGCTTTGTGGAGGTGAACCAAGGCATTCTTACAGACAGCCACAAAGAGACTCCCAGCCCACAGCCAGCACCAAATGCAACCATGTGAGAGATGTGTCTAGGCTGTTCTAGCAGAACTGCAGATGACTCCAGCTCTAGCCAGCAGCACCCGAAACAGAAGAACCACCCTACTGAGCTTAGTCAAGCCACAGAGTCTTAGAGAGATGGTTGTTGTTTTAAGGTACCAAGCTTGGGATGGTAGATAACCGAGATATCAGACTAAAACCCAGTCTTCTGAAGTTGAAGCAAAAGTTGATTTCTGGTGCTGGGCAAGCTCTCCATTTGGGCTCCTTCTGCTAACAGTTTTAGGAGCTCAAGATTTCACTTTCCTAACAGGCCTCTTCCCCAGCTCTGCCTTCAACTAGGCAATAAGCACTGATGGAATATATTGCCCAAGGCACTTGGGGGAGAAGGGGGATTATACAGAAGACCCTGCCCTCAAGGGGTTCAACTATGTATATGTGAAAAGGCAAATGTATCTTCCTAACTTTGAACTTGTTCAAACCAGTTTAGATGTTTGATCCTTGATCCTTTGTCTGGTTCTCTCCCTTAAACAGTGACAACTAACACCTGCTCAGTACCATAACATGCCAGTCATCATTCTAAGACTTTTGAGTTAATAAATTAACTCATTTATCCTCATATTCCTCTCATTTCCTGAGAGGAAAATATTGTTTTTCTTTGCAGTCTACAGGTGAGAAAATTGAGGCCTAAAGTCACTTGCCCAAGTCACAAAGCTAGTCCATGACCAAGCTAGGAATTGAATCTAGGTAAGGTAATTCTAACCATTCCATAAGTCAGAGTTTGAGATGCAAATCGTTTGCTGTGTAACCATGATCAAACCTCTTTGGATTTATTTTCTTTTCCATAAAATGGGGTCATCCCTGTTTATCTAGATTGTTGCAAATATGACAATATGTGCACCTTTCCAGAGACATAACCACAGCTCAATAGATGCTGGTGTCTTTTCTTTTTTCCCCACTGGAGAAAACATACAACACATAGGATATTTGGAATTAGAAGGTAATCATAGGGAGAGTTAGCCTCACCTCCAACTTAAAGTGTGTTAGGCATGGCCCCTATTGGAGAAATTTTGCATTGCAGCCAGGCTCTATAATCACTTTCAATATGTTGTATTAAGGCAAGGGGTTGGCAAACAGTTTCAATAAGAGCTAAATAGCAAATATTTTAGGTGTACAGCCTCTGCCACAAATACTTAGTTCTGCCATTGTTATGTGAAAGCAGCTATAGGCAATATGTAAATGAATGAGCATGACTGTGTGTCAATAAAACTTTATTTACAAAGACAGTCCAGATTTAGCCAATGGACTGTAATTTGCTGGGTCCCTCTTCTTAGGTGACTTGTAGAGGTTCTATTGGAAGAATTTCCTTCAGGACTGGGAGAAGATCCTATAAGTTAGGAAATTGCTTAGAGGGTAAAAAGAAGGCTCTTGGTAAGAGCTTTCATAAGCAGTGGAAATTCTGCCAAAGTTTCACTATACTTCTGGTATCCAGCATGCAAGTCCAGTCCAGCTCTATGCCAAATTTTCATTTCTAATATTTGCAACTTTGAAAGTAGCTTGTAGAAATATAAATGATTCATTTCACCAAAAAAAAAAAAAATCATTCAATGATCAGTTTTGTGGCAATTGTATCTAATCCACGATGTGATAACTCCATGTCTCATTAGGAGCACAACGCTCCTTAGCAAGATTCTTGAAGAACACCAACCCTTGGAAATGAGACTGGAGACGGGTGTGCTGTGGTAAACAATATATGTATTGGGGAACGTTTAAATTTTCCATTTGACCTCTTGGGGATTGCTAATGGATATAAGTATATTTAAAAGGCTGCGAATTCCTATAGAAACAAAACCTGTTATTCTTGGTTAACTCTGAGTCTTACAAACTTATTTGACCACAAAAAATTAATAGCTCGGGCGGTGCCTGTGGCTCAAAGGAGTAGGGCACCGGCCCCATATACCAGAGGTGGCGGGTTCAAACCCAGCCCCAGCCAAAAACTGCAAAAAAAAAAAAAAAAAAAAAAATTAATAGCTCATAGGTTGAAGCATAGGGTTTGGATCTAATAAAGTGAGCACACTAATATTTATCTCCTGGGGCTGGTGTGAAGAACACACTTGATGAAGGCAGTGGTGTTCTCAGCGCAGGCCTGTGATTGACTCACAGCTCTGGACACTGGCTGTTGCCCCAGCAGCGCTCCTGGGAAGTACTGGGAAAGAGAACTCGCAAAGACATTAATAAACTCATTTCTGGTATTAATGATATTCTACATACAGAGGGTGCCAAAAAATATACGCACCTTGTAAGGAAGGCAAAAAACCTTAAGAAATCTGTAATACCCAAGTCACATTCAACTTCTGCAATTACAAGATGTGAACAATATGACTGGTTTTCATCTTTTGTTATCCCCACATAGCGAGTATTACGGTTTCAACGCAGTTTGTTCCTTTCTTAAAATATAGCACTTTTTTGGTTCCCGCTGTATGTTATGTGATATAACAAATATCATAATCAAGTTTTAAAAAATTTTTTATTCTTGAAACTAGACACCCTTGAGTGTAGCCTGCGTTAAAACTGGGGGTGAGTGGTGACCATTCCTTTAGGAGTCGTGAAGGTCCTCAGGGAATTCTCACCCCAGTGCGGGCAGGTGGCAATCTGGGGGACCCTGGAAGCTGGCTGGCTGGAAACAGCCTGAGAGGGGGTGTGGATGCTGGTGGTCTCAGTCCCCCCACAGTGGGACTCTTTCAAACCCCCTCCCACAAAGGCCAGAGGCCCCAGATATTGACATATGCCTTTAAGCCCTTGGATACTTCAAAGAAAGAAGATTAGGAGCCAGTCTCAGAACCCATTCTCCAGAGAGATGCGTTTGTCTAAAAGTTGATATTATTGATGCTAGCGGAAGCTGAGAGGAGCGAATAATTTCTTTAATAAAAGCTGGACTGTGTTCGCTGGGGCTCCTGAGTCTTCCCGCTTCCTCCTGAGCATTCTCGGGGGCCGGGCCGGCTTCCTGTGATTCGCATGGATGTTTGATCAGCTATGCGCCTTCTCCAGGGCAGCTCAGATGATCCGAAAGGCTTCGGATCTCTGGTCGTCTCCAGAGTTTTTCTTCGTTAAATTCTTTGTTTCCTTCCGAATTCATTATAAACGACATAATTACATCTCTTTTTCTTTGATTGAGCATATTTCTTACAAATGGTGATTGGCCACTTGGGTGAGGGAGGAGGCTGAGCAGATGTGAGATGCACCAGCAGAGGCCTCTCCCTCCCAGAACGGCACCTCTTCCTTCCAGCTTGCACGGGGTCTGGGACACCACAGAGTCCCGCACATCCTTGAGGAAGGGAAGAGCGTCTGGGTCAGCATGAAATTGAATTTCAGAGAACAATGAAGTCCTTGAAGAGAATGGAAGCT
Source organism: Perodicticus potto (assembly GCA_963574655.1). Lineage (NCBI taxonomy): Eukaryota > Metazoa > Chordata > Mammalia > Primates > Lorisidae > Perodicticus > Perodicticus potto. The sequence continues at coordinate 10,653 of CAUYRH010122868.1, read as the reverse complement.
CCTGAGGGAGGACAGGCCACCAATGGGGATATGGCTAAAAAAAATATGGGGAGCATGTTGTGCCCGAGTCTGGACCTTTTATCTGTATATGATTGCTGGACTTCACTTAGAAGCAAGTATTTGATTAGACCACTGCTTCCCAGCTATAGTGAAAATATAAAAGAAGATGTGATAGGCAGCAAATAACCAAATCGAAGAGGAGGAATTTAGCGTTAGAGACGGGAACAAGAGAAGCTGCTCGTTCATTCCTGTGTGTGTGTTCCTTCCGCACGCCAACCTCCAGTTGGCTTAATTACGGCGGCTGAGCAACAACAGCTTGTACGTTACACAATATATTTAGCATGTGTCATATGATAAGCATCGTGCCGTCTAGTCCCAGCAGACGACCACTAGTCCTCTTCATCGTCTTCACTATTATTTTACAGAGGAGGAAAATGAAGCTTATTCAGGGTGACTGCCCAAGGTTAATAAGCTAATTAGCAGCAGACCTTGAGTTTGATACTCAAGTTCCCAATTTTGGATAAAAGGCTACTTGAAGGCAAACAAGGTCTTCTCATGGAGTTCTCCAAGACTTCTCATGGAGTTTGCATTCTAACTATGGAATTGACACAGTCAAATGAAAATAAAGGCAAATGTAAACATATAAATAAGCAAGACAATTCCAAATAGCAGCAAGAGCTCCGAGGAACATGAAAATGAGTGATGTGAGACGGGAAAGGTACTGAGAGGATCCCCTTCCCAGTCTGGCCCTTGGGAAGGCAGAACCAATTCTCCTTGGGCCTGGTTGTCCCATCTGAGTGCAGGAGCCTGGATGGGAGGATGCTTCTGGGCTCATTTCCTAAAGCCCCGAGGGTGTACCACTGCCACTGTTTACAGCCAGTGTTCCAACACGGAGGATTTTCCCCAACACAGAAAAAGCTAGACCATTAGATAGGAGCTGAGTTAGATGCCACTTAAACAAAAAGTCACCTTAATCCTACAGGGAACACCCAGAGATGGTAGTAAACAAATATCTAAAACTGGAAAACACTGAAACACTCAACTGTCGGTGAGCCCCTCCCCAAGTGGCATTTGGCAACATGTGGAAGTATTTTAGATTGTCACAAACTGGAAAGAGGAGGCTACTGGCATCTGTGGGGCAGGGGCCAGGGAGCTGAGGACACTGCAATGCACAGGGCGGCCCCCACTGCAAAGAATTGTCTCACCCCAAATGTCAGCAGAGAGAAAACTCACACTACCATGTAACAGAGGGATGATGACGGATAGATAGACCACATCCTCATTTCTTGGTGACTTCTCTGCCCCCCAAATCCTTCCGAAGTTTATGAATAGAAAAACTTTCAACACTTTTTTTTTTCTTTTTACTAAAACTTTCCATCAAAGATTCAACTCAAAAAAAAAAAAAGGGTCAGGAAGGCTTCCACGTTGAAAATAGTCTAACACACGCATCAGGGAAAGAGGGAGCGCTGGCTTAGAGACACGTGGGGATAGAGACAATGCCTAGATCCCTACTTGCGTAAAATTGATAATACAAAACATATCTCCATTAGGGTCTTCTTTAATTGAAGCGATGCTTTCTTTTATCCCTGCCAGGAAGCAGAAAAGTCATGTTTCCAGCTTGGGCTGCTGTTTCATCTGCTGGACTTGCTTGCGAGCTAGGCCAAGTTTCATTAAAAATTATTGGTCTCATAACTTTTTTTTTGTTTTTTGCTTTAAAGAGTCCCATATGGAACCAATATCAGGATAGCATTGTAGCTGCACAAAGCTATCGGGCCTTCTGACCCACTTGCTGCTTCTCCATAGATTCCAAGATCAAATCTACTCTTTCTCCCCCTCCTCAAGTCATAGGTGAATATCTCAGCAAACCAATCCAAACTTAGAAAGCCAGATTGGAGAAATGACAAGACACCTTTCCTCCCCTCTCTGCAGCCCCGATTCCTTGACAAGCCCAAGGCTCTGTCTGCAGGGGAAGGGCTACACCTTTCTCTAAGGTGCCAGCCATCTCGAGCTCTTGTCTGCTTAAGAAATTCTCTGGTAGGACCAGAGCATCTGCAAAAGTGTAAAATATGATCACAGCCCCTGCACGAATATTTTAACAACCTCGTCCTTATGATAGGCTGTATTTCATTGACTTGGAAGAAAGACCACATTATCTGGGAAAACAGCACAGATGTTCCCCAATAAACGTTTTGGTTTATGCATTGTATTAACCTCATGAAACATTTATGCAAATCTCACATTAACAAAAGGTAAAAGAACCATTCTACGATATGAAGCCTGCAACAGGACGACCTCTGTTTTGTTTTTGTTTTACTTTGGTTTTTTTAACCTCGGTATTTTATGGGTGTGTTTGTAACTCTCGGGGTTTCTATTTAGGGGGACACAAGGGCAGTACAGATTTCCATCTCCTCTGTTTTCAGTTCTGTTATCATTCCTTCCAGCTGATTTCACATTTTATGATGCTAATGGTGGGTGTATGGTTTTGAGTTTCTCTCCTGTCAGCTGGTCAGTAGGTCTGAGGGATATATTTAATAGAAGCTGACAGCTGATGGGACTGGCCCCATTGAAAGAGGATTTGATATGTGGAGCGAATGTGGCGACCCTGAATTCGCCATAATAATGGTCATTATTATTCCGCCTCTCACAGCCAATATAACTCTCTCTCTTGTACACACCAGTACGTGTGTATAAAAGACATGACTTATGGATGGCTTCTTCCGTATACCGATCTGAGGGCCGTTTAGATAGCGTGTCAGAACAGATTAGCTGTCTTATCCTGCCACAAAATTAAGGGGAAAAACTTTGCACAACTCTGCCCGACAAACGCACATGTGCCTGTAAACAAAGCCGGCACAGAAGTGGCGCGGATCGTCCCTGCAGGAGTTAAGGAAGCCAGGGACCCAAGAAAAGCCACGGCCAAGACCCTGAGGGGCTCCCCCAAAACGTGGTGGGCCCAGGTGGGGCGGGGTAGCAGTGCAACAGGAGGGCAGCTGCCTCCAGGGGGCTAGGCCAAGCCTCACCTGCGTGTGTGTCTGGGCTGTGAGGGCGGGTTTGGGCTGAATCGGAATCTCTGTCAACATGAACAAGCAGACCTGAGTCCTGGCGACCTGGGGCGCACGCTCTTCACTGGACCTTTCTGCCTACTGGTTACTGAGGTTCGCTGCTTATAGGCCGCTTGTCATCGACCCTCTGGGTCTTCCCAGGAGCCCTAATGTTGTTATTATCACGACTGATTATTCTTACCATCCCCGTGTAGCATATGCAGAAACAGGAACAGGCAAGGCCAGTAGCTGCTCCAAAGTCACAGCCAACAGTTGGCGGGGCCCAGGAGGAGTCTCCGGCCTTCAGAGCCATGGCCACAGCACTGACTTGCTCTTGCTTCTGCCATGGGGGTCCCCAGCCAGGGAGTGCATGTGTGTGTGCACACGTGTGTGTCTGCATAGGTGCGCACATGCACCCAGGGAAACGCTTCCATACTAAGCCCCCTAGGAACCATCTGGCCCATTGCAGGGGCCACAGTCAGTCTCTATTCCATCAAGGAAGTTACTGCGTTTCTTCCTCTGTAAGGCAGGTGCCTCCTCTCCCAGGGGCTGTGCCAGAGACAACGGGAGAAGCAGTGTGCCCTGGCACAGCCCTGCACCTGGAGGGCCCTCACCTCTTCATCCTTCATCCCCACCCCTCCCCCTGCCTCCTGTCTGCTAGCTGATCTCTCCGGCTTCAATCCCAGCCATTCAGCGCGACTCTCTGGCAATGCAAGCACAAACAGTTGATTCTGTAACACATTCCCGAAAATCATTTTATTTGTCCACTGTCATCTTCTGGCAAAAAAGGAGAATGGCTGTGGAGAAGTGGCAGATGTGTTCGAGGTACCCAAGGAAAGTGTGCCAGACTCTGGGAGGTACACTCGTAGCTGTCTGGGTTTAAATTATGTAGCGCTGGTACTTTTTAGGTCAGAAGCATAAAACCTACTATTGATCTCGAACAACACATCCGATTTTGAATGTCTGTTAAAGCCCCAGGCACTTCAATGCCACATAATCAATATTGCTTTCTATTCTTTCTTTCTTTTTTTTTCTTGGTAGCAAATGTATCGGGTTATTTACCCCATCCTGCAAGCCTCCGACCCAGCCTTTTATTTCTTCTCAAGTAGGACATACAGCCTGCTGGGGACTGCAGACCCTGGGCCTTGTGACTGATGGAAGTGCCGTGCACAGTGGCCACTCCTGGAAGCCCAGACAACTTCCGGGAGCAACGTGACAAGAGGGAGGAGAGACAGAAGGTCTGGAGATTGGAGTGAGGTCACGTTTGGCTTGGTGTGGAGCCTGTGAGAAGGTACTATGAGAAGTCCTGAAATTGAGAGTAGAAAAGGAACTCACAGCAGCCTCAAACTCCTGGGCTCAAGTGATCCTCCTGCCTCAGAGGAGGGGACTGCCCCAGCTGGGACTACAGGTGCCTGCACAATGCCCAGCTAGTCTTTCTACTTGCGGTGGAAATGGGCTCTGGCTCTTGGAGATTATCTAAAAAAAAATTCCCATTCAATTTGTAGGTAGAAAGAATGACCCAGGCTCCATGTGCTTGGGTTGTTGAAATGTCCTGAGGAGTGTGAGCCATTTGACCATGAGAACTAGGGCAAAGCCTCGATCTGTGTTGTTAGGTCAACCAGGTGAGTGTGACAGTCTCAGTGGCTCGGCTGGGTTGCTGGCAAGGCCTTTGTGTCCCTGCCTAATGTGCTTAATGGCCCCGTGGCTGTGTCGGTGCTGGTGGTAATGAACAATGGCTTCTCCCATGGCCTGCTACTCAAATTTGGCCTTGGAGAAGTGGACTTGATGAATACTGGGGGCTTGGGGCTGGATGAAAGAAGACAAAGATGATAAGTGGCTCAAAGACATGGCATCAGGAGGAAGCATGGCACACTGAGGGACTTGCGAATGGTTCCAGCAGCCGCAGAGCAGTGTGCACAGGCAGCAAGAGAGACAGCATGGCAGAAGCCTGCCCTGCATGTGCTGAGGAGCTCCCAGCCCTCAGCTGTGAAGGCGTCTGAGTCCGGAGGGTGCTGTCACCAGAGTTACACTGTGCAGAGCTCACAGTGGCTTGTCTAGGGTACAAAGGATGGATCAGAGGAGGCAGGACCAGAGTCAGGAAGCCAGAGGAGAGGGTGATCCCAGCAGGCCAGGCAGGCTGTGGCCATGGCCGGACCAGTAAGGGGCAGTGCAGGGCGTGGGCTTCCGACATTCTCACCGGAGGCTCTGAAGGATTTGGTGAGGGGCTGGGTGGATGAGGGATAAGAGAGAAGGAGAGACACTAAGGAATCCTGGCACTTCGTGTGACCAACTGTGACTTAATGCATGACTTGTAACAAGTCACTGAACCTGCCTGAGCCTCAGTTCCCTCACTGATAACATGAGACTACGATGGGGCTTTGACGAGGGTTGAATGAGTAATGCGGGAAAGCACCCAGCACGTAGTCAGCCTTCAGTTGGTGCTAGTGAGGTTCATTCTGTCAGTGACTCTGCAGGGGATGTGCAGTGAAACCCGACGGGTTTTGAAGTAGCATTGTTTATACACAACCTTGAAGTAGATTGTTTGAGGCATAAGCTGTTTCTGAGAAGTAGACTTGGGTGACTTCTCTAGAGCAGGATGACCACAACTTAAGCACACAGTCATCTCCCACATTCCCAGGGAAATGGCCAACTGCATATGAGAATAGCAAAAAATATCAGCACCAGGTTTTGGAGAAGGGTGTGATGTATAAGCCAAAAGTCTGAAGAATTCCCTTAGAGACACAGTGGATGGACCAGTTGGGAAGATGAGCCTGTCGGACTCATGATTTTCAGAATAGGAAGGGTTAGTGCCAGCCGGCTGCAGTGACTCACCTGTAATCCCAGCACTCTGGGAGGCTGAGGCAGGAAGATACCTTGAGCTCAGGAGTTCGAGACCAGCCTGAGCAAGAGTGAGACCCCCATCTCTATTAAAAGTAGAAAAACTAGCTGGGCATTGTGGTGGGTGCCTGTAGTCCAAGCTACTTAGGAGTTTGAGCCAGGAAGATCACGTGAGCCCAAGAGTCTGAGGTTGCTGTGAGCTATGATGCCACAGCACTCTACCCAAGGCAACAGAGTGAGACTGTCTCAAAAAAAAAAAAAAAAGTCCTTGCAGAACCTCACCACCAGCCCCATTGGGGTGAGAACTGGAGGATAGAGTGGACTAAAGTGTCTCTAACTGGTCAGTGTGGTGAGTAGGTGGTCATAGCACCAAGGGCAAAGAAAGGGTCCCTGCAGCCGTAGTCCCTTTGGATTTAATCCTGAAGCACACTGCTAGGTCAGGCCTGGAGCAGGGCATTGCCCCAGCAGACTCTTGACTGCCAAGGTCTAGTAGACATTAATTCTCATCCCTTCCCAGTGTCTAGTTCCTGTGATCCTAACAGTGACTCTGACTTTCAACTTGGAATCTATGTTTCCCTTCGTTCTGAGTCCACATGGTCTGGGTGGCTCTCCAGGCTGAGGTTCAAAGGGACCTGGACACAGTGACTGATTCAGGAAAGGTTACACCACCCAGGTTGGTCCAATTAGAGTAGCTCTCAAAATTTTGTGCGAGTCCACAATGAGATACTACTTTACACCACTAGGATGGCTGTATGCAAAACGATAGGTCATAACAAGATCATCAAGGAGGGGACGCAGAGAAATTGGAACCTTGGTACACTGCTGGTGGGAATGTAAAACAATGCCCGCTTTGGAAACTGTCAGGCAGTTCCTCAAAAGGTTAACTATAGGGTTATTATGTAACCCAGCAATTCCACTGCTAAGTATACACCCAAAAGAAATTAAGCCAAATGTTGACACAATGTATACAAGTGTTCATAGCAGGGATGGTTACAACTCAAATATCCACATCTTTCAACCCATGAACAAAATATGGTGTATCCATCCAATGGAACATTATTCAGGCATAATAGGAATGAAATTCTGGCCTGGCAGAATGGCTCATACCTGTAATCCTAGCACTCTGGGAGGCTAAGGCAAGAGGATAGCTTGAGGTTTGGCGTTCGAGACCAGCTTGAGCAAGAGCAAGACCCCATCTCTACTAAAAATATAAAAATGAGCTGAGTGTAGTGGGAGCATCTTTGCCTTCAGTTATTCAGCCTCCCAACTATTCAGGAGGCTGAAGCAGGAGGATTGCTTGAGCCCAGGAGACTGAGCTTGCTATGAGCTAGGCTGATGCTACAGCACTCTGGCCTGGGGCAACAGAGTGAGACTTTATTTCAAAAAACAGAAAAAGTAATGAAATTTTGATACTTGCTACAACATGGATGAATCTCTTAAACATCATTCTAAGTGAAAGAGGCCAGTCACCAAAGACCACACGTCGTATGAAATGGCCCCAGAAGGCAAAGCCACAGAGACCAAGTAGATTAGTGAGTGGTCATCCAGGGAGAGAGGACAATGGGAGTGGCTGCTAATGGGTCTGGGGTTTCTTTTTTAGGTGATGAAAATGAGTTAAAATTGATTATGCTGATTGTTACAATTTTGTGAATAAACTAAAACCAATAAATTTTACACTGTAAGTGGTATGTAAATTATATCTCAATAGAGCTAATATTTTTGAAAAAGGTTAGTGGAAACCAAGGGAAAGACCGGGCCTCCGTACTGTTGAACTGAGGGATGAAAGGCAGAGCTCTCGTAGCAGCTACTGGTCACTCAGAAGTCTCAGGGGACACTCCATGAACTTGAGAATGGAGGAACCAAGCCATAAAGGAACTGGGTTCTCAAGGATGTCTGTGCTCTGAATTTGGCCTTACTTGAAACCCTTGGTGGATTTCAAGGAATCCCTTCCTCACTTCACTCAGCCAGAGCTGGGCTTTGTGTCATTTCTAAAAGAAAGATCCTGAAAAGACAAACACAGGAAAGGATTCTTTTTTTTTTTTAATTAAATCATAGCTGTGTACATTAATGCAATCATGGGGTACGATGTGCTGGTTTCATATACACTCTGAAATATTTTCCTGAGGAGGGGGAGGATGGGTAGAGGGAGGGTATTTGGTGGGACCACACCTACGATGCATCTTAGAAGAGTACAGGTGAAACTTACTAAATGCAGACTATAAAGGTCTTAACACAATAACCAGGAAAGGACTCTTGAGGAAGGAGTCTTAACCTCCTGCAGCCCTGCTCTCCAGCTGCAACCCCCTTACCTGTCCTGGTCTAGCTCCTTCCTTCAGCTTCTGGATCTTTGAACTGGACAAACGAAATTCCATTCAATTCATCCATTCTGATCAGTTCAGAACAAGGGAGGCTGCAGGTGCTTGCTGATGGAACAGAGTTACTGCAAGAAACAAGAGTAAAGTTTCTGGGATTGTTCATTGGAGTTGTCAGAAGGAATCAAAAAGTAACTGTGGCTTCCATTTCCAAAGAGCAATTAAAGTGTATCTGTTTAATTCCCTTTTTTATTTCATTGTTTGGGATTCATAGAGGGTATAAAGAATTAGGTTACACTGATTACATTTGTTAAAGTCCTTCTTATAATTGTATCCCACCCCCAATAGGTGGCCATACACCGTGACCCCCACCCCCTTCATCCTCCCCTCTCCCTGCTCCCTCATTGTTCTACCCACCCCCACCTTGTATCAGATCATCTGTCTTCATATTAGTATTGAGTACACTGGATTCTTGCTTCTCCATTCTTGTGATACTTTACTAAGAAGAATGTGTTCCACCTCCATCCAGGTTATTACAAGAAAATGCAAAATCTCCATTTTTTTAACGACTGAATCATATTCAATGTTGTGCATATACCACAGCTTGTTAATCCATTCCTGGTTTGGTGGGCATTTAGGCTGTTTCCACATTTTGGCGATTGTAAATTAAGCTATGATAAACAGTCTAGTGTAAATGTCCTTATGATAAAAGGGTTTTTTTTTTTTTCTGGGTAGATTCCTAGTAATGGGACTGCAGGATGAAACGTGAGGTCTAATTTGAGTTCTTTGAGGATTTTTCATACTTCCTTCCAAAAAGGTTGTATTAGTTTGCAGTCTCAGCAGCAGTGTAAAAGTGTTCCCTTTTCTTCACATCCACACCAGCCTCTGCTGCTTTGAGACTTTGCGATGTGGGCCATTCTCTTAGGGTGGTTTTGATTTGCATTTCTCTGATGATTAGGGATGATGAGTATTTCTTCATATGTTTGTTAGTCATTCCTCTGTCTTTTTTAGAGAAGGTTCTATTCATGTCTCTTGCCCAATGATATATGGGATTTTGGGGTCTTTTGGTTGATTAATTTGAGTTCCCTGTAGATCCTAGTTATCAAGCTTTTGTCTGATTCATAATATACAAATATCTTTTCCTTTCTGAAGGTTGCCTGTTTGCTTTGGTTGTTGTTTCCTTAGCTGTACAGAAGCTTTTCAGTTTCATTGAGTCCCATTTGTTTATTTTTGTTGTTGCAATTTTCATGGAAGTCTTCTTCATAAAACCTTTCCCCAGCCCATTATATCTTCAAGTGTTTTTCTCACACTTTCTTCAAGGATTTTTATTGTTTCGTGCCTTAGATTTAAATCTTTTATCCATCTAGAAACAATTTTTTAAGTGGTGAGAGGTGTGGGTCCAGTTTCAGTCTTTTGCATGTGGTTATCCAGTTCTCCCCAGCATCATTTATTGAATAGAGATTCTTTTCCCCTTGTATATGCTCTTACTTGGTTTATTAAAGATCAGGTGGCTTACAGGTTAGTTTCATCTCACGATTTTCTATTCAGTTCCAAAGTCAATGTTTCTATTTTTGAGCCAATATCATGCTGTTTTGATCACTATGGCCTTGTCGTATAGCAGAAAGTCTGGTAGGGTGATATCCCCAGCTTTTTTTTTAATACTAATAATTGCCTTGAGTATATAGGTTTTCTTCTGGTTCCATACAAAACGAAGAATTATTTTTTCTAAATCTTGAAAGTATGATGATGGCATATTAATGGGGATTGCATTAAATCTGTATACTGCTTTGGGTAGTATGGACATTTTCACAATGTTGATTCTTCCCAGCCATGAGCATGGTATGTTCTTCCATTTGTTAATATCTTCTGCTATTTATTTCCTTAGGGTTTTATGATCTTCTTTGTAGAGATCCTTCACCTCTTTTGTTAGGTATATTCCTAGGTATTTCTTTCTTTCTTTTTTTTTAAGCTATTGTGAAGGGAATTGTGCTCTGTCCCCATTTGGATGCCCTTTATTTCCTTCTTTTGTCTGATTGTATTGGCTAGAACTTCCAGCACTATGTTGAATATAAGTGGTGATAGAGGACAACCTTGTCTGGCTTCAGTTCTAAGTGGAAAAGCTTTCAGTTTTACTCCATTCAGTATGATGTTAACAGTGGGTTTGTGATAGATCACTTCAGTTTAAGAAATATGCCACCTATGCCTATTTCTTAAGTGTTCTAATTAGAAAAGGATGTTGAATTTTATTGAATGCTTTTTCTGCATCTGTTGAGATGATCATATGGTCATTGTTTTCACTTCTGTTGATATGGTGACTTAAGTTTATGGACTTGTGTATGTTAAACCAGCCTTGCATTCCTGTAGGGGTGTTCTCAAGTTGAATTTGTATGTAATTTGGAACAGGGATGTTTGCCTATTACCTGTAACAGCACCAGCAAGGTGCACAATTTTTTTTCTACTTT
>CAUYRH010122863.1:0-37662 GCA_963574655.1 Perodicticus potto | reverse complement strand
ATACAATCAGAAACATTTTGATCATACTGTGAGAGATAGCCCTCATAGCATTTTCTTAAATACTATATAAAGACATTGATACTCTACATTTGATAAGTTTCACCAGTACCCTACTAAGATGCACCGTAGTTCACCAGCACTCTTGATAGTGCAATGATACAGTGTGGAAAATAGCATATATTGGCAAATTTTCATTAAAAATTAAAGTTGAAGAGTTGGACTTGAGTGAGAAGTTGTTTCAAGAACAGTGCAACCAATTCATTTTGCTTACAATGTATTTTTATTTTCAGAGTGCACAGTAAGATACATGATAAATCTATGGTCTTACATACCTAACCTGACAGTGCCTCTGGCAATTGATGTCATCTTAGATTTGATCTATTCTAAATGCTGAATGTTCACCAATGAAAAAAGATGGATAAAGTCCCTGAAGTTTAAATTCTAGGAGGATGATCAAAAGAAAGAAGAAAAATACCCAGTAATGAATGATGAGTGCCTCACAGAGACATGAGAGTGATCTTTGGGTTGTCAAAGTTCTCTGTTTGTGGAGAAGATGACTTAAAGCCAAGTAAGTAATTGTACTAGATGAATGAAAGAGTCAGGACTATCAGTCTCCTGAATACCAGTGTTCTCACCAACAAACTTCAGCAGGCTGATGGTACAATCATTGTGCCAAAACCTATGTAGAGTTCTCTATTTCACTTGTGATAGAACTCTCATTCCAAAGGGAATGTGAACTTTTAAGGAAATAACTTTATCTGGTCACTTTAAGTGGAAATATAACTATCTTCGGTGGTATTAATATTTTATATAACAAAGCATGCCCAATTTCTGATGCCATAAGTGACAGGGAGCATGAACCTCGAAACGTCTGTGAAATGCAAAACACAAACAACACAAGAAATGTTTTATGTCAACTTTCTTGCCATTTTCTTATTTTCCTTGATTGACTAATGTTTAATAGCAAGTATTTAAAACCAGCATGTTTATGAAGGGTTTAGCTAAACTTGGCCAATGACCTTAGTTTTAAAGATTCCAAAAGGAAGCCTACAAAATAAATGATAGGACCTTAAAAGCTCCTGAAACATTGGGAACAAAGAATAGTAAAATCTTAAAACATACACACACACAAGGTAATTCCTAGATTAAAACTTAAATAGGATGATCTTAAAATGTAACAAGCTATTAAAGACACAGAAGCATTAAGAGGATTAACTGGTTTTCAGCTGCAACAGCTTTAGGCTTCAAAGTCTAAAGTCTTAGTAATAGCATTTTCTTTTTAAGTTTTTGCTCATTTTATATATAATAAATATTCACTATATCCTTATTATGTACCAATCTCTGTGCTGATAGTGGTAAAAACTCTTCTTAATATACCTCAAGATCAGCTGAAAATAATATCCAAAGCCACTCTAGACAGATTATTAATCAGCTAAGATCTAAAATCTGGGGAGTAAAGTGGTGCCTGTGTCCATTCCATTGAATATCAAAGAAAACTGGTCTCTACTTGAGACCCACTAAGGGGAAATCCATTAGATTCATTCCCCTGTAACATAATAAGAATAAATATGAAAAACTTTTCTGGAAAATGCCCAAGAGGACAAATAGCAATCAATCTACCGAGTTCAGCTACACCCCAGCTCCTTCAATCCATTTCGAATTGATGCTTCAGCTTTAATTTCCATCATTATAACCACTTCAGTAAATGAGCTATTTATGCCAACATGTGGAGGAAAACCTTATAGACCAATAAGTATTTCTAATACCTATACTGGGAGTCAACAACAGCTAAGTACTTTATTTCAAAGTGGCAGATGAGGACACAGACTGATTACAATTCTGAGGTGGTCCCTCAAACATAACTGAGTGTGACCAGGCAAAAATAGAAATAATTTTCCTTCAATTTCAGACAGTGAGAATGAGATAGAAATGACATCTATTAATAGAGCGGTGTCTCTAAATAAGCCTAACAAATACCACTCAAACCAGGCAAGAATAACTTAATGAAGCTACTCTGCTATGGAAGAGTGTGTGTGTGTGTGTTTATATCTTGTGGGCTATGGTATAGTTACTGTCATCCTTATGCCAGAAAGAATCCATCCTGTTCCATCAGCCTTATTTCTAGCAATTGCCTTGAAAATCTTATCTGCGAGGATAAAATATTGTGTAAGACTGGCGGCAGTAAAAAAGGCAGAGAAAAACTCTTCTAACCATTACAGATGATGGGTCATTATTCAGTCTAAGCTTCATAATGTCATCTTCTCTAGAAATCTAATCAATTACCTTAAACAATCTCAAATAAATAATCTCCTGTCAAGAAAACATTACTTCTAGAAATATCAAGTTTTCCAATTAATCCTTTATACTTGAAATTACTTCAAAAACTACGACAATGAAAGCACTATTGCTATACTAGAAGAGGGACCTCAAATATACAGTATCTAATCTTTGCTATGGCAGAATACTATTTTTAGTACACTTTTATTTTCTTTTTTATTGTCTTTATTATTAAATCATAGCTGTGTACAATAGTGCAATCAAGGGGTACAATGTTCTGGTTTCATATACAATCTGAACTATTTTCATCAAACCGATTAACACAGCCTTCTTGGCATTTTCTCAGTTATTCTATGAAGACATTTGTATTCTGCATTTAGTAGGGTTCACCTGTACCCTTCTAAGATGCACCATAGGTGTGGCCCCACCAATTACCCTCCCTCCACCTCAACCTCTCCCTTCCCCTCTCTACTCTTACCCCTTACCCCTAATTCTTGTGCTATAGTTGGGTTATACCCTTCATACAAAAGCTATAAATTAGCTTCATAGTAGGGCTGAGTACATTGGATACTTTTTCTTCCATTCTTTTTTTTTTAATAATTTTATTAAATCATAATTGTATACATTGGTGCGATCATAGGGCAGAATGTGCTTCATATACAATCAGAAACATTTTGATCATACTGTGAGAAATAGCCCTCATAGCATTTTCTTAATCACTATATAAAGACATTGATACTCTACATTTAATAAGTTTCACCAGTACCCTACTAAGATTCGCTCTTTCTTTCTTAGGCTGGTCTCAAACTTCTGAGCTGAAGGGATCCTCCCTCCTCGGCCTCCCACAGTGCTAGGATTACAGGCATGAGCCACCATCCCCAGCCTCCACACTTATATTTAGACATTCTTTCATTCCCAGTCTTTACAGAGGGCTAATTTAACCATTATCCAAACATACCATGGCACTATTTCAAACCACACCAAAGAGGATCCTTTGCTTAAAAGTCCCACATCAAAAGTACCTCTTGCCTAGATCTCTGCTTTGCTCCCAAACAATGCAGAGAAGAAACAACCAGTTGCCACCTCCTGCGGTACATTGCAAACCTCAGCCTGGTCAAGACCTTTGGTTAAGATGACCTGGGGCAGGGAACTGAGATTACCAGCTGAGAATCTGGATCACTCCTCTACTATGTGTGACTTAGCATCATTCAACCCCTTTGCTTTCATCCCCAATCCATCGGAGAAATATCATTACAAGAGGAACTCTATGATAACAGACAAAATGCTTTTAATTTTTATTTATTTATTTATTTTTTGAGATAGGATCTTGCTCTGTTACCCAGACTAGAACACAGTGGTGTGATCATAGCTCACAGCAACAAACTCTTGGGCTCAAGTGTTCCTCCTGTCTCAACCTCCTAAGTATCTGCTACTACAGGTGCCTGCAATTATGCCCAACTAATTTTTATTTATTTATTTATTTTTGCAGTTTTTGTCTGGGGCTGGGTTGGAACCCGCCACCTCCGGCATATGGGGCCGGCACCTTACTCCTTTGAGCCACAGGTGCCGCCCCCAACTAATTTTTAAATTTGTAGTAGAGATGGGGGTCTCACTATGTTGCCCAAACTCCTGGCCTCAATCGATCCTTCCACCTTATCTTCCCAAAGTGCTAGAATTATAGGCATGAGCCACGGCACCTGGCCCCCACAGACAGTTCAGTAGGAAAGTGACCTTTGAGATCACCCAACCCCATCCTCTCATTTTGGAGCGAGTCCATAATTATTTATTGATATAGTGAATACCTGCCAAGTGCTATAGATAGAAAGATGAGATGATCAAGACAATTTTCCTCCCTGGAGGAGCTCACAGGACTAGGAGACAAACAAGCCTGCCACTAACTACAAGCAATGTGGTAAGTACTGTGACAGTTATGTGCGGAGCGCAGGAGTGACACGCAGAGGAGGATCACCTACCCAGAGGAAAGGATGCTGGAGCTGGGTTTTGAAGGATGAATGATTGGCCTAGAAAGGCAGGTTGGGATAGAGGTTGAGCGAGGACAAGAACCCATTTTCTAGGCAGTGCTCTTTCCAAACATAAGAGCTTGGACACTTAAGTTCGCAAACTCATCCTAGGGGAAGTGTTAGGTGCTCATTGCTGAGTATCACTATGGTCGCCTTCAAAGTACTCCCCTTGGGAAGCTGTGTACTGACATCAGCCCCTCGTCCACCCTTCAAAATAAGTTTGAAACTTTTTCTGAAATGGCCATCAGAGCTGTCATCTCACAAGATCTGACAATTAAGTTCATGAACTCATCCTAGAAGCGTCCTTTGAGGGGTAGACTAGGTGTTGGCCTTGGTGCATGGCTTCCCACGGGGAGTTCTTGGGAGGTGACTGTAGCACTTTCTTCTAAGATGAGTTCATGAATTTAATTGTCGGATCTTGCAGTCAGTATTTCTATCACCTTGGGATGACTTGCTGGGAAGGCTGGAGACCTGAATAGCCAGCTGCCTGAAGGTGGAGGAGGGGAGCGTAGTAGGTACCTTCACAGCAGCCTGGGAAAGGCCATTGTTCGGTTCAGCCTTGACTCAGCATCCGTCAGCAGGACCAGACCTGCCTGGGCAGTAGCGGGTGGGAATGAGTGACAGCCACCCATGCAGATAGACAGCTAGGCAGCTGGCAGTGAAGATTTGAATCCTTCAAATGGTGGCTTAGCCCGGAAGGAAACCAGCGTCTAGTTGGTCTGGTTATTCCGTTTATCCTGGACAAGGAGAGGAGGGGTAGTTTCCATTTCTGACTCCATTTGTAGGCACCAGAAGTATAGCCTGGTGAATCTGAACATTTGCTTCTTGCCTGTCTGTGCGTGGCTTTTCCCAGACTTCCTGGTCCCTGCCATCTGGCATGAGGTGCTCAGAGGAAACAAATGTCTTAGCAGAAGTCAAACCCAACTCGGAATGGAAACTTGCTACATTCAACATGCGATTACAAATGAATATTCAATAAAAATGGATCTGGAACCCGTTGCTCTCTTTTGGAACAGTCTCTATATTGCTTTAACAGATGAACAAATGAGAATTTCTGTATTATTTTGAAAGAGTAGAACAAGAGAAGTACCTATATGCAAGAAAACGGATGAGAAAGGAATGCTCCAAGAAGGTCTCATTCTGTTTTTTTAAGACAGAGTCTTATTTTGTTGCCCTCAGTAGGGAGCTGTGGCATCATAGCTCACAGCAACCTTAAACTCTTAAGCTCAAGCGATCCTTTTGCCTCAGCCTCCTGAGTAGCTGGGACTACAGGCGCCCTCCACAACACCTAGCTATTTTTAGAGACAGAGTCTGGGGCTGGTCTCAAACTCTTGAGCTCAACAATCCACCTGCCTCAGCCTCCCAGAATGCTAGGATTACGGGTGTGAGCCACCATGCCTGGCCCCTGAGGGGAGGTCTTGAGGCTGACTTCCTGAGGAATGCAGCCTCAGCTCTGCCTTGAACTCCTAATGCAGCCTTGGGTGGTCACTACCCCCTAGGGGTCAGTTTCCTCATCTATAAAATGAGGGTGGGGTGAGACACCACGGAGTTTTGTTTTGTTTTGTTTTGTTTTTTCACCACGGAGTTTTGACTCAGAGTTCTATTCTAAAGCCTGCTGCCTGATTTTCTTTTTCTTTTCTTCTTTCTTTCCTTTTTTTTTTTTTGTTTTTTTTTCCAGAGAGACTGTCTTGCTTTGTTGCCCAGGCTAGAATGCAGTGAATGACCCACAGCTCACTGCAACTTTGAACTCCTGCACTCAAGTGATCCTCCTGGCTCTGTCTCTTGAGTAGCTGGGACTACAGGTGCACACCACAACATCCAGCTAATTTTTTTTCTTCTTTTTTTGCAGGTTTTTTTTTTTTGGCCAGGGCTGAGTTTGAACCCGCCACCTCTGGCATATGGGGCCGGAGCCCTACTCCTTTGAGCCACAGGCGCCATCCTCTTCTTCTTTTTTTAAATGTTCATTTTTTTCCTTCTGAAAAAAGGTTCATTTTTTTCCTTACTTTTGTTGTTGTAATTGTCATTGTTGGTTAGCTGACCTGGGCCAGGCTTGAACCCGCCATCCTAGGTTCATGTGGTTGGCTCCGTAACCACTGTGCTATGGGCGCCATGCCTTCTTCTTCATTTTTTTAAAGAGATGGGGTCTCACCATGTTGTCCGGTTGTCCAGGCTG
The DNA here is from genome assembly GCA_963574655.1 of Perodicticus potto. Classification (NCBI taxonomy): domain Eukaryota; kingdom Metazoa; phylum Chordata; class Mammalia; order Primates; family Lorisidae; genus Perodicticus; species Perodicticus potto. The sequence continues at coordinate 31,191 of CAUYRH010122863.1, read as the reverse complement.
TTCTCAAACTCCTGTCCTCAAGTTATGCTCCTGCCTTGGCCTCCCAAGTTGCTAGGATCATAGGTGTGAGCTATTGTGCCTGGCCTTGCTTCCTAATTTTAAAAACAGTGGGAAACAGTGTCTCCTGGTAACTTTCCTGCCCATTGACCTAGAGGACAGATGTAAAGGAATGAAGCTAAAGCGGGGGAGGAGAAGCATGCACCCAGGACCCAGGCCTGGCTGAGCATGTGGAGGGGAGGCTGGGAAGGCATGGGCTCAGGACAGGCCAAGCGTGAGAGGGCTGCTCTGGAGGGAAAGCAGAGGAGACAGAGGTGCTATAGACACTTTTGCCAGTTCCTGACCTTGAAGGAGCCTGCTCTCCTGTCATTCTCACCACCTATGGTTCAACTCGTGGGGCAGCTCCCTTCACTGGGAACTTGAGTTTGATGGAGCTCTCAGACTCTCTGCAATGGTCTCCTGAGCTGAAGTCCCCAGATCTCTTCTTGACCCTTTCCTAGGGTCTGGAAACCTGGATCAAAAAGAAGTGGAAAAACCCAACTCCTTTGAAAAGATCCCTGTTCTTTCACTCAAGACATGGGATGTGAGCCTTAATAGACCCAACTCAAACATGTGGCATCATTCCCAAATACATAATTCTATTCATTCTTCTTGTGGTAGCCACCTAGGCAGAAAGATGTGGCCTCCCAGAAGTGAGGAAGGTAAATAAAATAGTCTTAATTTGTAACTAGCTGATATTTAAAGTTCTAATTTTGTAGCTTTCCAGGGTGAGCACTATTTTGTGGTCGAGGATTGTCTGGGATGTTATTTGCTAATCCGAGCCACCAGCATTCACCCCCGCCTGTTCTTTAAAACTACGGCTGGCCAGGTCTGCACTGGGCTGGCATTTTCCTAAGGATTTTGCTGGATTTTAATGCACTGCTGTGCTGGCCTACACTAATGAATATCCTCTCACCTGGGCCCAGCGTGAGAAGAAGAAAGACCCCAGCTGTGAAATCAGTGCATCAGTCAAAACAGCTCAGTGGCTTCCTAAACTGATTTTCACAAAGTCACAATCGGATAGCCAGAAAAGTAATTTCCACATGCTGAATGCTGACTGTTCTCATTTTCATTTCAATATTCCTGACTCCAGGGGAGCATCCCTCGTTGCTCTGACTAGCCGATCTAGCATTCCTCAGCTTCTGACCCTTTTCAGGGCTGGACCTGGTCACTTCACACATAGGGGACTGCAGGGGGCTATTTCAGTATTGTCTTGCAGGGACCCTCTGCCTTCCCCTCCCAACATCAACACTTGCCCATTAACTCAAGGGGTGACTCTTCAGCAGAAGTCTTCTTTGGATTAATCTGTACCCACCCACCAGGCTGGCTACACTCTGTGGTTACGTTCCTACCATCAATGGACAGCGTTACAAAATGTGACTTACCACCATCTGTGGTTGTTAACACTTACCAGGCATCAGTGGGCAGCACTGATTACCAGCCCAGAGAGTTCTGGCCCCAAATATGGTTTTCCTCAGTTCTGTTTTTTCCCTTAACATCCAGTCCAGATTAACAAATACCATGTGAGAGGCGGCTCAGTCCTCAGGTCAGTGCCCTGGAAACAGGCGATTTGGGAGTGGGAGGTTCACTGCCCACTGCTGTTCCTTGTTGTTTAGAAGCCCTCGGATAGCGTCTTAGTCAGTTCTGACTGCTATTACAAAATACCTTAGACTGGGTAATTTATAAAGAAGTATATGAGAAATTTATTTTTCATAGCTCTGCAGGCTGAGAATTCTACCATCGAGGTGCCTGCAAATGTGGTGGCTGGTGAGGGCTCTCTCTGCTTCCAAGATGGCACCTTGTTCCCGACTCCCCTGGAGTGGATGAATGTTGCATCCTCACTTGGAGGAAGAGCTAGGAGGGCAAAAGGCATGAGGGAGCTTCCTTCAGCCTCTTCCATCAGAGCATTAATCCCTGCATGAGGGCAGGGCCCTCAGGACCTAATCACTTCCCCAAGTCCTCACCTCTTAATACCATCACGTTGACTCATGCCTGTAATCCTAGCATTTTGGGAGGCCAAGGTGGGTAGATCACTTGAGATCAGGAGTTCGAGACCAGCCTAAGCAAAAGCGAGATCCCTGTCTCTACTAAAAATAAAAAAGGAGCAGTGCCTGTGGCTCAGTAAGTAGGGCGCTGGCCCCATACACTGAGGGTGGCGGATTCGAACCTAGCCCCTGCCAAACTGCAACAAAAAAACATAGCCGGGCCTTGTGCTGGGTGCCTGTAGTCCCAGCTACTCAGAACGCTGAGGCAACAGAAACACCTAAGCCCAAGAGCTGGAGGTTGCTGTGAGCCGTGATGCCATAGCACTCTACCGAGGGTGACAAAGTGAGACTCTGTCTCTAAAAAAATAAAAAAAAGGCTCAGTGCCTGTGGCTCAACGGGCTAAAGCACCAGCCACGTATACCTGAGTTGGCGGGTTCAAATCCAACCCGGGCCCACCAAACAACAATGATGGCTGCAACCAAAAAATGGCCAGGCATTGTGGCGGGCGCCTGTGGTCCCAGCTACTTGGGAGGCGGAGGCAGGAGACTCGCTTGAGCCTAGGAATTGGAGTTTGCTGCGAGCTGTGATGCCACAGCACTCTACCCAGAGTGATAGCTTGAGGTTCTGTCTCAGAAAAAAAAAAAAGAAAAGAAAATAGCTGGGTGTTACGGCAGGCATTTATAGTCCCTGCTACTTGGGAGGCTGAAGCAAGAGGATTGCTTGAGCCCAGGAGTTTGAGGTTGCTGTGAGCTGTGATGCCATAGAACTCTAGCCTGGGGCAACAAAATGAGACTCTGTCTCTAAAAAAAAAAAATCTCTAAGGCAAGCCAACAGGCTGAACTGATGCTGCAGTCTACAGGCAGAATTTCTTTTGCCTCAAGGGAACCTTGGAAAGCCCTTCAACTGAATAAATGTGGCCCATGAAAATTATCAAGGATAATCTCTTTTACTTAAAGTCAACTGTCTGAGGCTGTTAATCACAGCTACAAAATACCATGGAAGTAATTCCTAGATTAGCATTTGATCAAATAAGGGTACTATAACCCAGACGATTTGACAGGAAAAACTAACCATCACAGATCCTGTGGCTGGAAAGGCAAATCTACACCCAGAATTTGTGTCAATTCCAATCAAGAAAAATTGTAGCCTCATTCAGAGTGGAAGGGATCTAATGTGATCAACTTGTCATGTGGCTAATTGATCTCTTTGAGGAATGATGGTGCCATATCGGGGCATGGCATTGGTTGGCAGTATGAAAATGAATTTTGGTGAGTCAGACCCCATACTGTTGTGCCCAGTGACAGCTTTCATTTCTTACCACCATGGGTCTCCATTCATGTTCACATTGTGTGAGCGCCAAACTAACCAAAGACAGAAGCCAGCTAATGTCACCTGACCCAGTGGCTCTGTCTACTTACTTACGTAGTGCGTCTTCCATGGTGGATGCCCTCTGATGGGAACTGATGTGTCATACAAAGATCTTTGCCCTTTATGCTCCCTCCCACATGTGCGTTCACATGTCTGTTTACCATGTCTCCTTGTCCCTTATCTTCTCATCTTTCTTTTTTTTTAATACGTTTTTTGTGGTTTTCTTTTTTGTTTTTTTGAGACAGAGCCTCAAGCTGTCCCCCTGGGTAGAGTGCCGTGGCATCACAGCTCACAGCAACCTCCAATTCCTGGGCTCAAGCGAGTCTCCTGCCTCCGCCTTCCAAGTAGATGGGACTACAGGCGCCCGCCACAACACCTGGCTTTTTTTTTTTTTTTTGGTTGCAGCCATCATTGTTGTTTGGTGGACCCGGGCTGGATTCGAGCCCACCAGCTCAGGTGTACGTGGCTGGCGCCTTAGCCCGTTGAGCCACAGGTGCCGAGCCTATGATTTTCTTTTTATTTATTTATTTAAGACAGAATCTTACTCTGTTGCCCTTGGTAGAGTACTGTGGCATCATCGTAGCTCGCATCAACCTTGATCTCTTTTTTTTTTGCAGTTTTTGGATGGGGCCGGGCTTGAACCTGCCTCCCCCAATATATGGGGCCGGCGCCCTACTCCTTCAGCCACAGGTGCCACCCCTTCTCATCTTTCTTAAGTTCGTGGCCAAGCAGTTAAGCCATTTGCCACTGCACATGACTCTGGTATATTCTTACCTGGGGCTCATATAGCGGGTATCCAGGGGCGCTGCTAAAGCTCTGTCCACTGAGAGGTTTTTCCCTTACTGCTGTTTTTTTTTTGTTGTTGTTTTGTTTTGTTTTGTTTTTTGCAGTTCGGCCGAGGCCAGGCTTGAACCTGCCACCTTCGGTATATGGGTGGGGCTGGCGCCCTACTCACTGAGCCATAGGCACCGCCCCCTTACTGCTGTTTTTCAGGATAATCCAAAATCGGACTCGAGTGCGGCAGTAGTCTATTCCCAGCTTGCATCCTCTAAGCCAACCCATCTGCAAAACACGCTCTGCTTCTTTTCCTCTTCTTTCAGATAATCACCAAGATTCCCACCTCCCCATGCAGCCACCATTCATGTAAGCCAAAGGAGAGGTACTGGTGCCATAATGGTGGATGACATGGGGCTCTTTGACACAAGGTTGGGTGGCATACTTGTACTTCTTATTGTGTACCCTGGTCTTGTTTGAGTTCAATCCGGGGTATACTTTTTGTGCTGGTCTAGAGTGCTGCTGGGCTCACCTGACTTAAGGAATTGGTGAGTCTGATAGAACTGAGCCTGCGAAGGGCTGCACGAACATTGATGACCATGGTCAGTTGTTCCGTTTCTATCGGGCTCCAGTGGCATTCCAGAAGCTGTTTAGCAAAAGTTTATTATGCTCTTATGCAGATGCCATGGACTTGCTCCAGAACACTGTGTGTCTACATAACTCTACTGGGGCTTTCCATAAATGGCACGAAGTTTCTTCAAAGATATTCCAATACCACGGCTGTATGCTTGTATCTGCCAAGGGTAGGCCTGAACCAGCTGTAACATCCTTTCGTATTCTGGACCCCACTCAAAGTTAGCAACTCTTTGTACCACCAGTTATATGAGTTGAAGCAGAATTACTTAGTACAGAAAGGGGTCCCAAGAACCTATAGAGGCCCACTGGACATCGCACTTTTTTCTTTTTTCTTAGGGGTGAGAGAGGTGAGATGAAATAATTTGCCTTTTATTTTGGATTTCCTGGATCACTGGACCTCTACACATTCCACTGATGTGGCAGGCCCTTGAATCTTTTTTTTTTTTTTTTTTAGACAGCATCTCACCTTGTGTCCCTGGGTAGAGTGTTGTGGCGTCACAGCTCACAGCAATCTCAAACTCTTGGGCTCAAGTGATTCTCTTGCCTTAGCCTCATGAGTAGCTGGGACTACAGGCATCCGCCACAATGCTTAACTATTTTTAGAGGCAGGGTCTCACTCTTGCTCAGGCGATCCACCCGCCTCAGTCTCCCAGAGTGGTGGGATCACAGGCATTAACCACCACACCCAGCTAGGCCCTTGAATCATTTTTCTTTCTTCTTTTTTTTTGCAGTTTTTGGCTGGGGCTGGGTTTGAAACTGCCACCTCCGGCTTATGGGGCTGGCGCTCTACTCCTTTGAGCCCCAGGTGCCACCCCAGACCCTTGAATCTTAAAGGTTCTTTTTCACCCTCTGCAGTATATGTTTCTTAGTAAAGACTCCAACATACTTTCCATTTCTTGTCCATCCAGTCTAATTAACATAACATCACCAGTGTTGTGGATGTTCTTCAGATGTCCAGTTAGGTCCATTTGGGCTAGATATTGGAGGATGAGACAGATAACATAGGCAGGGTGTGTGTGTGTGTGTGTGGTGGGGTAGAGGATGGAATAAGACCATAAATGCATACTTTTTTTTTTGGCACCGGGTTTCACTCTGTTGCCCCAGAGTGCAGAGGTATCATCATGGCTCACAGCAACCTCAAACTGCTGGGCTCTAGCAATCCTCCTGCTTCAGCCTCCCGAGTAGCTGGGACTGCAGCACCCACCATGCCCAGCTAATTTTTTCTATTTTTGGTAGAGATGGGGTCTTGCTCTTGTGCAGGCTGGTCTCCAACTCCTGAACCCAAGCAATCCTGCCTTGTCCTCCCAGAGTGCTAGGATTACAGGGAGCCACTTTGCCTAGTCCCAAATGTATACTTTTACCCATTTAAAGTGAATGCATATTTTTTCTGATGCTCCTTCTTGATAGAGATGGAAAGAAAAAACATTTATTAGATCAATGGCTGTAAGCCATGTACCTGAGGCTGTATTAATCAGCTTCAGCAAAGACACCACATCTGGCATAACGGTTTCAAGTAGGAGCTACTGCACGTTGAGTTTGCAGTAGTCCATGTTAATCCTTTAGGATCTGTCTGGGTTTTGCAAGGGCCGGATTGGTGAATATAATAAAGACATAATGGAAATTACCACCCCTGCCATGTCCTATTAATCACCTGCATAGCTCTCTATAGAACAACAACCCTACCCGACAATGTCCATTGAATCCACCTCATTTCTGATGCTTAAATGCTACCATCTGATCTCTATTATGTAGTGAGATCCTGTCATCATCATTGCTTTTAGGGAGTCAGCTCCGGCTTACACAGGACAGCCACATTGATCTCAATGTTGACAGTGTCCCTCTCACCAGAGATTACTTAACCCTCTGAGATATCCTGCAACCTCTCTTATGGAATATAGTTGCTGGTAGATTTTCCAGCTCTTCACAGTGTATTCACTCAAGGACGCCCCCTTCTCTGAGTTTTATCTTCCATAGCAGTTTTAGTTTTTCTGCTTCACTTACTTTCTTCCAGCTTCCAAGAGCCATCCTAGTAGCATATTAGCACCAGCTCCTGGGATATTTGCTAGGCTCCATTATCGGAATGCTCCCAATATGCTCCAATCACTAAACTTTCACTTATCCAACCATATGCAACCCCTGCTTTACCTCCTTCATCTCCTGAATCAGTCAGAATCCAACCAGGAGACAAAAACATTTAGTAATTTGAACAGGGAAATTTTGATGCATAGACTAATTGGTAATTGGAATAATGAAAGATTGGGTAGTAAAACGTAAACTCTAAAGAGTATATGAATATCAGATACAAGGAAAAGCCATTACCCCTAATGTTGAGATAAAGCCCCAAGGAAGGGGCCATCCTAGGACTAAGATCCAGATTTTGTTAGCAGGATGTTAGCAGGACATGGTTATGGCTTCTTGGATGGCAAAGAAGTCACTGGGGTGCTGAGACAATCTGCCTGCAGAGCTCACCAGAAATCTACCCTATAGGGTGCTCCACTATGGAGTTCCCAAGGGGAGTGCTCAGGAAGGCTGGCTGGCCTCTGGAGGCTGCTGCCTGCCATGCACCAGAGCTGGATGATGGAGAAGCTGCCCGTCCTGCAGGAGCAAGGAACTAGAAAAGCCACAGGAAAATGCCAAGAGCTGCACACTAGAACCAGGGAGGAAAACAAGGCCAGGTGCCATGGCCCACACCTGTATTCCTAGCACTTTGGGAGGCAGGAGGATCCCTGGAGATGAGGAGCTCAAGACCAGCCTGAGTAAGAGTGAGACCCTGTCTCTACAAAAAATAGAAAACTAAGCCTACACTAAGTAAGTATAGTGTCTCACATCTATAATCCCAGTACTCTGGGAGGCTGAGGCAGGTGGATTGCCTAAGCTCAGAAGTTCAAGACCAGCCTGAGCTAATGTGAGACCTGGTCTCTAAAAATAACAGGTGCTTGTAATCCTGGGTACTTGGGAGGCTAAGGCAAGAGAATTGCTTGAGCCCAGGAGTCTGGGGTTGCTGTGAGTTATGACACCACAGCACTCTATTGGGAGCAACAAAGTGAGATTCTGTCTTAAAAAACAAAAAAGGGTAGAAAAATTAGTTGGGTATAGTGATGCTCACCTATAGTTCCAGCTACTCGGGAGGCTGAGGCAGGAGAATCTGTTGAGCCCAGGAGTTTGAGGTTGCTGTGAACTATGATAACACCACTGTAGTCTAGCACAGGTTATAAAGCAAGACCCTATATCAAAAAGAAAAAGAAAGAAAAAAGAAAAGAAAAGAACCAGGAAGGAAAATACCTCTCTCCTCCTGCAAAGTTTTTCCAATGTTCTCTAATGACAAACTTGACAAGTAGTTAAGGAGCTCAGAACCATTTTCACAGAGTAGGCAATGAAGAATGTAATTAGAGCTAAAAGGCAAAAAATTGACAAGCACAGTCCTTTCCTTCCTTTCACAAGGCAGCACTTCCCTGGCTAGGTTATATTTTGCCTTGACCCTAGTTATTAGTCTGGTGGAAAGGAAAAGATTTGGGGAGTAGATCCAGAGAAGTGTGCTTTATTGCAAGGCACAGGCCTCTGTATCTTCAAGCAAGAGGGGAACATTAGTCTCCTGGAGGGAGAAGTGCATTCCAGAGGATTCAAGGAGATTTGGGACTTCATAAACCCAGATATTCCCATCCCAAATCTCAGGGTCTCACCCCTTCCCAACCAGGTCCTTGACCTTGTCATAAAAAGCTTGAAGTGGATGAGAATTCAACTTTATCTGGAGTCCTGCTTCTCTTATAATTATATCCTGGGCATAATCCCCAGATTTCTGCCTTCTGGGTACAGAAGATGAATTCTTCTTATATGCTGCCAAGAAAGCCGTGTTAGTTTTCTGTTGCTGTATAACACATCAACACAAACAGCAGCTTGAAACAACATCTATTTATTATCATGCAATTATGCAAGTCAGGAGTCTAGGCATGCTTGAATGGCTTCTCCTCAGCTGTCAAGTCAACTGTGTCATGTAAGGTACCAGAATCACAGGAGTAATATCCCATCTTATTAAAGGTTCCAGAGTTTAGAGTATGAAATCTTGAGGGGCCATTTTTAGAATTCTCCCTACCACAGTCTGGTCCCCAAAGATCTCCAGTACAAAATACATTTGCCTCCTATCAAGGTTCCCAAGGGTCATATCCTGTTACAACATTAATTCAAAGCCTAAAAGGTCATCTCAGGTCATCAGCTCAAAAGTCCAAAATTTTATCACCTACCATAAATCAGACACAGATGAATCACCTGAGTATGACCCATTAAGTATCTCCTGGGCAGTTCCTCTCTACCTATGGACGTGGGAAATTAAAGAAGCAAGTTGTATGCTCCTGGGACAGGCACAGGGTAACAGTTATATACTGGTTCAATGCGTGGGAAATGTACCAGTTGAAAGCAATTCTTAAATTCTGTCAACCAAACTCCGTTAGATTTCAAGGCCTGGGAATAACCCTTCATGGCCCTTGATTCTGCACTCTGTGCTTTTGGAGCCACCCTCTGAGTCATCCTTTCATTTTCATGAAAGATAGCACATGTTGGCCTGGCACAGTGGCTTACATCTGTAATCCTAGCACTTTGGGAAGCAGGAGGATCGTTTGAGGCCAGGAGTCTAAGCTAAGATCAAGACACTGTCTCTACAAAATCCAGAAAATTTAGCCAGGGGTGAGTTCAGAATATAGTCCCAGTTACTCAGGGGCTGAGGCAGGAGGATCACTTAAACCCAGGAGTTTGAGGTTGCTGTGAGCTATGGTGACGCCACTGGACTTTAGCCTAGACAAAACAGTGAGACTCTGCTTCAAAAAAAAAAAAAAGTTTGTTATTAATTTGTTGCCCTGGGTAGAATGCCTTGGCATCCTAGTTCACAGCAACCTCAAACTCTTGGGCTTGAGCAATCCTCTTGCCTCAACCTCCCAAGTAGCTGGGACTACAGGCATACACCATTACAGCCGGCAGCCGGCTAGTTTTTCTTTCTTTCTTTTTTTTTTTTTTTTCAGACAGTCTCACTTTGTCACCCTCAGTAGAGTGCTTTGGCATCACAGATCACAGCAACCTCAAACTCTTGGGTTTAAGCAATTCTCTTGCCTCAGCCTCCCAAGTAGCTGGGACTACAGGCACCTGCCACAATGCCTGGCTATGTTTTTAGAGACAGGGGTCTCGCTCTGGCTCAGGCTGGTCTCAAATTTGTGAGCTCAGGCAATCCACCTACCTTGGCCTCCCAGAGGGCTAAGATTATAGGCATGAGCCATCACACCCAGCCCCAGCTAGTTTTTCTATTTTTAGTAGAGACAGGGTCTCACTTTTGCTCAGGCTGGTCTTCAACTGAGCTCAAGCAATCCATTCTCTTCAGCCTCTCAGAGTGCTAAGATTACAGACATGAGCCACCACGCCTAGCCTCCCATTAAGTTTGTCAACTGGCTTCCTGCCAGTAAAATTTGGGGGACCCCAAAATCTCTTTTATTTTGTACTCTGTCCCTCCTAGCCCAAGTTCATAGTCTTTCTGCTGGCATAAACACTTCTCAGGAACCTGTGGGCTTGGCCAAGTGCAATGGGTCACTCCTTTTAATTCTAGCACTCTGGGAGGACAAGGCAGGAGTATCATTTGAGGTCAGGAGTTGGAGACCAGCCTGAGCAAAGCGAGACCCCGTCTCTACCAAAAATAGAAAAATTGGTTGGGTGTGGTGCCCCTTGCCTATAGTCCCTGCTTCTCAGGAGGCTGAGGCACTGAGATCACTTGAGCCCAGGAGTTTGAGGTTGCTGTGAGCTAGGCTGATGCCACAGCACTACAGAGTGAGACCTAGTCTCAAAAACAAACAAACAAAAAACAAAAACCCAAAAAACAAATGAACAAAAAGAACCTGCGGGGTTTGCACGGATTTTACAGGGATTCACTCCATTAGACAAAAGGCTCTTCCACAGATCTTCCTAACTAGTCTCTTCCTTACATTTGTTTGCTACTGAGAAAACTAAGAGCCAGAACCTCGTAAGCTTCCTAAAGGCCCCCCGGCTTTGAGATCTTTGAAGAATATCCTTAATATAGGTTGAATTGTGTCCCTCTTCCAAGTTCATATGTTGAAGTCCTAATCCCCGCTACCTCAGAGTGACCTTATTTGCAGAGATAATTAGTTAAGATAAGGTCAACATGGAATAGGTTCAGCCCTTAATCCAGTATAACCAAAGTTCTTATAATAAGAGGAAATGGACATGAATGCAGGGAGAATACCATGTGAAGACGAAGATCAGGCTGATGCTTCTATAAACCAAGGAACAACAAATATTGCAAGATGAGAGGCACAAACTTGCCTCTCTTGCTGCATATCACAAATGTGGTGGCTTTGACTCCAAGAAGGACCCACCCCGCTGACCCTAGAACTGTGAGGCAACACGTTTTTGTTGTTTAAGCCACCTGATTTGTGATACTTCATTACAGCCGCCTTGGGAAACTAATACAACCTTTACCCTCTTGTTTTTTTTTTTTTGAGACAGAGCCTCAAGCTGTCACCCTGGATAGAATGCTGTGGCATCACAGCTCACAGCAACCTCCAATTCCTGGGCTCAAGCGAGTCTCTTGCCTCCGCCTCCCAAGTAGCTGGGACTACAGGCGCCCGCCACAACGCCCGGCCATTTTTTGGTTGCAGCTGTCGTTGTTTGGCAGGCCCGGGCTGGATTTGAACCCGCCAGCTCAGATGTACGTGGCTGGAGCCTTAGCCCATTGAGCCACAGGCGCCGAGCCCCTTTAGCCTCTTGTAATTGATATTTTGATCTTTCTGAGAGTTCGGTAAAACTTTGTACAGTTCCGTACTTGGACTTTTCAATGCTTTCAGCAGATATCGGTGAATTTTAGTACCTTTTGCAATCTGGATGGTCAGAACTCCCCAAATTACCAAGTCCTGGCTCCTTTTTGTTTAACAATTCTTCCCTGAATTTATTTCTATCCTCTTGCATTTTACTATAAGTAGCAAAAAGAAACCGGGCTTTGCCTAGAAAATCTCCTCGGCTAAATATCTAAGTTATCGCTTATAAGTTCTGTTTTCCACAGAACTGCTAGACACAATTCCATTAAGCTTTCTGCTACTACATAGCAAGAATCTTCTTCCTTCCTCCAGCTTCCTATAACATATTCCTCACTTCCTCCTGAGCTCTGTCAATGTCAAGTCTGGTTTTCTACTAATGTTCTATTCATGGAGGTGAGCAAGGCTCTCTCTAAGGCAATTTAGGATTTCTATAACTTCTGTAGAATTTCTCATTCTTCAGTATTTTCTGCTCAGCAGCATTTAACCATCTATATTTCTTTTCTCTTTTTTTTTTTTTTTTGGAGACAGAGTCTCACTCTGTCTCAGTAGAGTGCTGTGGTGTCACAGCTCACAGCAACCTCAAACTCTTGGGCTCAAGTGATCTTCTTGCCTCAGCCTCCCAAGTAGCTGGGACTACAGGTGCCTGCCACAACGCTTGGCTATTTTGTTGTTGTTGTTGTTGCCATTGTTGTATTAGCTGGCCCAGGCCAGGTTCAAACCCGCCAGCCTTGTTGTATGTGGCCGGCACCCTACCCACTGAGTTACGGGCACTGCCAAGCATCCATATTTCTACTAAAGGTCATCCATATTTCTACTAAAAGTCTGTCCTACGTTTCTTTTCTTTCTTCTTCTTTTTTTTTTGTAGAGACAGAGTCTCATTTTATTGCCCTCGGTAGAGTGCCGTGGCATCACACAGCTCACAGCAACCTCCAACTCCTGGGCTTAGGCGATTCTCCTGCCTCAGCCTCCCGAGTAGCTGGGACCACAGGCGCCCACCACAATGCCCGGCTATATTTTTCTGTTTTGCAGTTCGGCCGGGGCAGGGTTTGAACCCACCACCTTGGGTATATGGGGCCGGCGCCCTACTCGCTGAGCCACAGGCGCTGCCCTCTATGTTTTTTTCTGTCAAAGCCCTTCTAAATTCTTATCTCTACCCACTTCCCAAGTCCAAAGCCACTGTCATATCTTTAAGGTCTTTGTCATGGCATCCCACTTCCAGGGAGCCACTGGTTGTTGTAGTTTTCTCTTGCTGCATATCACAAATGTGGTGGCTTTGAACAACACAAGGCCTTGTGACTTTTTTTTTTTTTTTTTTTTTGGCCTTGTGACTTTCACACGTGCCTTCAATGGTGACTGAACTCCCGTTAATGGTGCTCACAAAATACTTCAGATTCTACCACCTTCAGAATTAGTACAGCTGGTGATAACGCACCACCAGTGCATTTCTTTCTATCGGCTTACTGTTAGTGAAAGTTTGAGGGGCTGCACCACTCTAGGACGCTAGGGGCATCAGTCCACCCACCACTACTGACAGGCCCTCTTCTCCAGCGGGCCAGCAAGTGATCCAGGTCTCAAATCTGAGTCTGCTCCCGTGAACCACTCCTAGTGCCAATTGCATTAAATCAGGTTTCCTAGGAAATGAATCCAGAATTTAGAACCTCGGGATTGAAGGAAGTAGGACTTGACAGAGGTCAGGCTGGGGACAGGGTTGAACTGTGATGCGGTCACAACAAAGGCCTCAGATGATCTCATGAGTGTTCTAGAGAGGGGAATCTTCGCAGGGTCTTTAGACCTCATCAACTGGTCCTTGGATGTGGGCTGCCCCTGGGCAGGGGAGGTGGCTCTCTCTCTTTCTCAGCTGACAGCAATTCCTGGAGAAGGACACAACTGAGAGCAAACACTCCAGAACGGTGGGGGGTTGAGCACCTCAGCCCTGATGGGAGAGGATCTAGAGGGCACGACACAGCATCCATTGCCATGATTATTTTTTTGTTTTCTAATATTTAATTTTTTTTTGAGACAGAGTCTCACTCTTGACACCCTGGGTAGAGTGCCATGGCATTATAGCACACAGCAACCTCCAACTCCTGCACTCAAGAGATCCTCTTACCTCAGCTTCCTGAGTGGCTGGGACTAAAAGTGTGTGCCACCAACGCCTGGCTAGTTTTTCTGTTTTTTTTTTTTTTTTTTTTTGTAGAGACAGCCTCTCACTTTATTGCCCTCGGTAGAGTGCCGTGGCGTCACACAGCTCACAGCAACCTCCAACTCCTGGGCTTAGGCGATTCTCTTGCCTCAGCCTCCCAAGTAGCTGGGACTACAGGCGCCTGCCACTACACCCAGCTATTTTTTTATTTTTGCAGTTCGGCCAAGGCTGGATTTGAACCCACCACCTTCGGTATATGGAGCCAGCCCCCTACTCGCTGAGCCATAGGCGCTGCCCAGTTTTTCTGTTTTTAATAGACATGGGATCTTGCTCTTGCTCAGGCTGGTCTTAAACTCCTCAGCTCAGGCAATCCACCTGTCTAGACCTCCCAGAGTGGTGGGATTACAGGCATGAGTCACTGTACCCAGCCACTAACAGTTAATATTTACATCAATACTTTGTATTAGTTTTCTATTGCTGCACAAGAAATTGCCCCCCAAACCTGGTGGCTTAACACATTTATTACCTCGTAGTTTCTGCTGGCTGTGAGTCTGAGTTTGGTTTAGTTGTGTATCTGGCTCAGGAGATCTCATGGGGTTGTCACCAAGCTGCTGGCTCAGAATCCCCTCAAGACCTTGCTGTGGCTGGGGAGCACACTTCCAAGCTCACTCTTGTGTTGGCAGGCCTCAGAAGATCCACTTCCCAGTTCACTCACAAGGTTGCTGGCAGGTTTGAGTTCCAAGGCACATCCTCCATAGGCTGCCTAAGTCTCCTTGTAACTTGGCAGCTGGTGATTGAAGAACAAGAGACCAAGAATCTTATGACACTAAGAGTCTTTTTGTAACTTAACCTTGGAAGTGACATCATATCACTTTTGCCATATTGTATTTGGTTTTTTTTTTTTTTTTTTGAGACAGAGTCTCACTATATCGCCCTTGGTAAAGTGCCGTGGTGTCATAGCTCACAGCAACCCCGCCAACTCTTGGGTTTAAGTGATTCTCTAGCCTCAGCCTCCCAAGTAGCTGGGACAACAGGTGCCTGCCGCAACACCCAGCTATTTTTTGGTTGTAGTTGTCATTGTTGTTTGGCAGGCCTGGCCTCGGTTCGAACCTGCCAGCTTCAGTGTATGTGGACGGCTGTATTTGTTAGAAGCAAGTCACTGAGTCCAGCCCAACTCAAGGGGTGGCGGGATTATTCCGCCGAGGTGTGAATACCAGTAAGTGCAGATCACTGGGGACATCTTAGAGCAGCCTGTCACAAATATTACCTGCCAAAGACTGAGCTGAGCATCTTACCTGCGTCTCTTTATTTAATCCTTCCAATGACCTTGCGGTAGTTGTTATTAATATCCCCTTTTGCAGATGTGGAAACAGGCTCGAAGTGGTTAAATTACTTGGTCATAGACAAGAGAATTACTATGTAGGAAAGAAAAGCTTTAGGCTAAGTTTGCTTGCAGACAAGCCTGTGTGTTTCTCTTTTGCTATATATACTGTGTCCCTCAGTAACATCTTGGGAAGGATCAAAGTTGTTGCAGAATATTGAAGCTAAATACAGTGCTACTATGTGTTTGGTGCAAGGACTGAGGGTGAAATGTGTACACAGTCACAGGACTCTAAAACCAGGCACTTCCTAACCCAAAAGTTCAGGAATAAGGTTGGGAACATGGAAAAGTGGGCCAGAACGTGAGGTGGAAAGGAATCCTGAAATGGGTGCGGTGTTGGTGCAATCTGCTGTAGACATGTGGAAACCTTCCTTCCTTTCTAGCTCATGGTTGCTAAATAGGGATTGGAAATAAGAGGTAACACCCCTTAAAAAGGGGAAAAAAGATAAAACTATTACAGGTTGAATATCTGGAATATTTGCATTTTATATACTTACCAGGTGAGTATCCCTAATCCAAAATGCTCCAATGAGTATTTCTTTCTTTTTTTTTTTTTTACACAGAGTCTCACTATGTTGCCTTTGGTAGAGTGCTATGGTGTCACAGCTCACAGCAAACTCAAATTCTTGGGCTCAGCGATTCTTTTGCCACAGTCTCCCAAGTAGCTGGGACTACAGGCGCCTGCCACAATGCCTGGCTATTTTTTGCTGCAGTTGTCATTGTTGTTTAGCTTGTCTGGGATGGGTTCGAACCCGCCACCCTCGGTGTATGTGGCTGGCACTGTAACCACTGTGCTACAGGTGCTGAGCCCAATGAGTATTTCTTTAAAGCATGACCTTTGAGCATCATGTTGGCACTCAAAGTTTCAAATTTGGAGCGTTTCAGATTTTGGATTAGGGATGCTCAACCTGTACTCAGTTATGACCAAAGAAGTTAGCTTCCTGCACAAGGACCTCTGCAGATATTAGCTCTTAGTAACTGTCAGACCTAAATCTGGGGGCTATTTCCAGTTGTCTATTGCTGCATGACAAACCACCCCAAATCTTAGTGGCTTCCACAATAATTTATTTCTCGTGATTCTGTGGGTTGGCTGAGTGGTTTTTCTGTTGGTTTCATGTAGGCTCCTAAGCCTGCATTAAGTTGGTGGGTCAGCTGAGCTAGTAGATCTGTCCTCATCCTATCTGGAGCCTTGGCAAGGACAGCTGGGAACTCTCTCTATATGCCGCTCTCATCACTCAGTGGTCTACCCTGAGCTTCTTTAGGTGTTCTAAGAAAATAAAGGCAGAAGCTGCAAGGTGTCTTGAGGCATAGGCTCCAGAACTTGCACATCATTTTCACTACATTTTTTTTTGGTCAAAGAAGTCACAAGATCAACCCAGTCAAGGGAGTGGAGAATGACCATACCTCTTACTAGAAACTTGATGGAAGGAGGGGCAAGGACACATCATAAAAGAGTGTGGATGGAAGGATGTGGGTTCTCATCACTAATCGTTGTTTTATTTTTTTTGAGACAGAGCCTCAAGCTGTCACCCTGGATAGAGTGCCGTGCTATCACAGCTCACAGCAACCTTCAATTCCTGGGCTCAGGTGAGTCTCTTGCCTCCGCCTCCCAAGTAACTGGGACTACAGGCGCCCGCCACAACGCCCGACCATTTTTTGGTTGCAGCCGTCATTGTTGATTGGTGGGCCCAGGCTGGATTCAAACCTGCCAGCTCAGGTGTACGTGACCAGTACCTTAGCCCATTGAGCCACAGGCGCCGGGCCATCACTAATCATTATTATAAGGAGCCACCCCTCCTAGAAAAGGGAGGTTATGTTTAAATTTCCAGGAAGCAGTTCTAGTTACCTACTGTGATACACAGCAGTGGGTTATAGGCTCCAGTGAGAATGGACTGCAGTGAATCTGCAATGTGAACTGTCTCCACTGCAGGGCATTGGAATGAGAAAGAGGTAATGTGTACAGGGAGCCTAAGAGTTTGGGCCTAGTCAGAATAGAAACACGTAAGACTTAGAACGTTGGAAGATCCAGTTAAAATGTGATTCTGTATGAAATTGAAATCAGGCTGCTGTTGGAAAGGGATTGAATAAAATAATGCAAATACATGTCACTTTCGGAGAGGGTTTTTTGAATTCCAGGTACAACTCATCGATGAGGCTTAAAATTAATTTGGCAGCCCGTGACCACCATTTTAAAATATAGAGAATAGAAATATAAGAAGCACGTAGGTGTATAAGAAAACTGGAATGATACAGAGATTAGCATGAGCCTTTAAAAAAAAGATTCTTTATGCTTGTGATCTTAGCATTCTGGGAGGCCAAGACAGGTGGATTGCCTGAGCTCACAGGTTCAAGACCAGCCTGAGGCTCGGCGCCTGTGGCTTAGTGGTTAGGATGCCGGCCACATACACGGGGGCTGGCGGGTTTGAACCCCGTCAGGGCCTGCTAAACAACAATTGCAACAAAAAATAGATGGGCGTTGTAGTGGGCGCCTGTAGTACCAGCTACTTGGGAGGCTGAGGCAAGAGAATGGCTTGAGCCTAAGAGTTTGAGGTTGCTGTGAGTTAGGATGCAATGGCACTCTACCAAGGGCAACAAAGTGAGGCTCTAAAAAAATAAATAAATAAAATAAAAATGAAAAAGAACCTCGTTTGTGTAATAGTGGGTTAAAAAAAAAGATATAAAGTACAGCACATTCAGATATATTTCTTTTATTCTTTTTTTTTTTTTTTTTTAAGAGATAGGGATCTTGCTCTGTTGCCCAGGCTGGAGTGCAGTGGTGTCACTGTAATGTGCCTCAGCCTCCCAAGCAACTAGGAACACAGGCACACATCACACCACCATACTGACTAATTAAAAAAAAAAAAATTTTTTTTTGAGGCAGAGCTTCAAGCTGTTACCCTGGATAGAGTGCTGTGGCATCCACAGCTCACAGCAACCTCCAATTCCTGGGTTCAAGTGAGTCTCCTGCCTCTGCCTCCCAAGTAGCTGGGACCACAGGCACCCGCCACAATGCCATTTTTTTGTTGCAGCCCTCATTGTTGTTTGGCGGGTCTGGGCTGGATTCGAACCCACCAGCTCAGGTGTACGTGGCTGGCGCCTTAACCTGTTGAGCCACAGGCGCCGAGCCTTTAAAATTTTTGTTTTGTAGAGATGGGGATCTTGCTACATTGCCCGGGCTGGTTTTAAAATACACCTGACCTTAAACAATCCTCCCACCTCAGCCTCTCAAAGTGCTGGGATTATAGGCATGAGCCACTACACTTGGCCCAGATATTTTTCTTGAATTTATTACTTATTTACACAAATAAGCTCATATATTATTGAATAGCAAAGTAAAATACATTTCTTTCCTTGGTCATGGTCAAAGATTGAAAGTCACTGGTTTAGTATATACCAGGGTGGGGGCTCAAGTACCTTGTACTGCAAAAGAAGTAGCATGTTACCATCTCATCTACATCTAGTCAGAGTTATGAGATGATGGAGAATAAAAATGGTAATTCTATAATTTGGGCAGTTTGTTCCATTCTAAGAGGTTTCAAACAAAGCAGAATTAAGAGTTCCTTCCTATATGCTAAATTCCCTATCTCATTGGAATCCTTAGAAGGAACAAAATAGGTTGGGCTGTGAGCAGTAAAGCCTTAGGACAGAAACCAGTTGCTCTCCTGGTTAACTGTGGTCACAGCTCTGAGGACAAGTTTCATGTTACAGGGGGCCACACCCCCGACATCATATTAGATAATATTTCTTTGTTTCTTGTTGGGCTTTGTCCCTGAAAAGCAGGCACCAGAGAGTAGGGACTCTGTTTTGCTTACTACTAAATCCCCAGTGGTCAGGTCAGAGCCCAGCACACACTGGGCACCCAAAATGATTGAATGAGGGTAGGGCTAGGAGCCTTATCCCAAGTGCCATATTTTCAATCACTGCTTTTCACTGACTGTACTTTGTAAGCTGTTTCCATCTGTGTTTATTATTCTTCAAACTGGTTCAGGGCTCAATCCTGACTCTTCCCAAATACTGTTCTGAAGGGCATTTCAGATTATTGCTCAGCTGGACAGTATTAGTAAAAGCAATCAGCACTGAGCGAGGCAGTACCTCAAAGAGAGAATAAATTAATCTAACTTTAGTCAACAACCTTAAAAACATGTTATTCACAGCGTCAGGCAGGATTTGGGGTTTGGGGTAGCCATTACCATCACTAGAGATAACAACTGATAGCAGATGAGGATGGTGGGATTGTTCCTTTTTATGTAAAAAAGGGCAATTCACGAAGAAAGAGGAGCTTAACTTATCAATTGAGGAAGAAATAATGTGAAGAAAGACACACAAGGGTTAGGGCTGCTTTTTTTTTTTTTTTTTTTTACTTTGAACATTAGCATTGAGTTGGTTACCGTACACATCCAAAGGCCCAGCATCTTGGAAAAAATCATTAAGCGGCACATCTTGTACCAGAGTCTCACAAGAATAAAATATACAATGCTACATTGAGTGGTTAAAAATACACAGAAAAAGTAGTTTTAACAATCTATAAATTCTTTATACTTAAAATCATGATTGAGTTGAAATAAAAAAGTGCATTTCAATTGCTAAAAAAATAATATTGGTATAGTTAACACAAGGGGGAAAATCAGTACAATGAGGGATCTGACAGGATGCTGGAAAAAAGATGAGTCAGGGAAGCTAGACAGTGCGGGCAAGTTTGGAGATTTAGGAGTGGAGCTCAGTTCCACCTCAATGCAGTTCCCTGGGGCCATGCAGCCCTCCTCTCCCCAGTATCTTTCCCATCTTAAGAGATCCTGTCCTACTTGTCACCTCCCCAACCAAAAAGACTCCTTTAAACTTCTTTGTAGCATGACAGATACCTGCCCTACACTGAGTCCAACTTGACCTTCAATTGCATCTCCGCAGAGAGGTAGGAGAGGGATACTGCCCCATTCCAGACTCGACATAAGTACCCCAGCCACATGGCCTTAATCCTTATGACTTAGCAGGCAGAACAGGGACCAAGCAGCTTCTGTTTCGTCAAATACCTTTGGACAAATATTCAACATTCAACAACAAACTTTGTAAACCTAACTCTAAACAATTCCTGGCAAGCAAACTGGATTTTCTTTTCTTTAAGAAATGAAGAAAAGTGCAAGTGATTTCAGTATTGTTAGAGAGAGAGAGAGAGAGAAAAAGTCACATCTGGCCACCTGCTACCTAGACCAATCACAGCTTCAGGATTTGTTGTCAGGTGTTGGAGTCACAAGTTGACAGCACTATGTGTGTCTGGTATTGCTCAGGTTCACATGTGGCTAGAGGAAAAGGGGCCAGGCAGAAATCAGTTCAGAAGGCCTGGCTCTACAAGGAAATATTTAGTCTGGCGTTTTCCTTTTGTTGTTTACTGACCTGTTTGTTGTGAAGAAGATGCTGCGATAAATAAAACTCACGGTTGGACAGCCAAGAAGATTTAGGAACCCTAAGATAAGTTAACTGGCAGAAGGAGCACAAACTTTATTCTAACCTGGAGGAGTGCCCACTGTACAGGTGGGTGAGGACGTGGAATCTGAGTAGTGTGTGTGTTACCTGATGTAACAGATATCCTCTGGAACCGAGAAGGTGGGAAGTTCTGCTCTTGTCCCTCTCAGAGATGGGCACAGTCTCATGCTGGTGGTGGGATGTGGAAGAAAGAAATGAGGGTAGCCTTCCTGCTCTGCAGTTAGCAAACAGTGGAGCCCCTGGCTTTCAGTCTTGGGTCACCAATATTTAAAAAGTCTGATTAAGATGCCTGATTCACAAGGACCCCAGATCCTCACATCAATCTTTGCTTGCATCATGAGGGCTGAACAACTTCTGGACTTATTAATAAGGGAAATTTTCTTATAATAATCAAAATATATAAATAAACATTGAGCCAAGACAGGATATTCCAGAAGAGACTTAAAAGTGGGATGTTTCTTTAGAAGGGCAAGAATAAAGAAGCTAAAGTACATTATTGCTCCCTTGTGGACGGAGCTAGAACTGCTGATGGAAGCGAATCAGATAGCCTCTGTCAAGAAGCAAATAAAATGCATATACAAACTTACGGAAGATTGAGAAGAATTCATCTGATTTTTTAGAGGCTACATATATAACCTTTGGAAGTAAACACCAAAATTATGCCACACTATTTCTTTCTTTTTAAATTAATGCACTAAATAATCAAACATGAAAAGCTCCCACCAACTTTCAAATGCAATGAAACACTGTCTCGAGTCCTATGCGGGATGGGAGCTGCAATCTGTCCTTCTGATAACATAGTCCCTTTTTACCAGTAAAAGGCAGCTAGAGAGGAAGCTGTGTTCATTCAGAGGAGCTGGAAATTAAGAAACTCGATTCTTTTGCACAGCCAGTACAGAGACCTGCTCTTGATTTGATCACAATGAGCCAATGCAAGTATCAGATTTCCTTCTGATTTTCCTTAAGCAAAATTCAGCTTCTACCCCTTCTTGTCCCCTCCCCATTTCCTACATGTCCCCCAAATCATTTTCAAGTAGTTTCTAACATCCCTGATCACACCAGAGAAGCTAAAGTAGTGTGAAAGTAACCTACAACTAGAAAGCTGGGAACACTTCGCAGGGAAAGGACTCCCTTTGATACTGTGCCAAATGTTTCCCATTGAAGACATAAAACAAGACAGCAGTCTGCCTTCAAGTGACAAGGAAGCACGGCTCTCCTTTGTTTTATTGCCTAGGACTCTGAAGAGAAAAGCCACAAATTTTAAGGTAGATACTTTAGGTAGCCAGCTACTACAAAAGAGGCAAACTACTAGGTCAATAATGGGGAACATCAAGGCAAATTAAGTGAAAGGTATTTAAAACAAGAAAGAGCAACCCTTGTTACTAATTTCTATAATACAGTAATCTGCCTTTCTCCTTGTAAACGAGTTTTCCTATTCTAAATAGCCACTGAAGTCTTCAAATGTCTTGAATTTATTTATTATCCAACAGCCAATTCTCTCGATTCTGTGCTGTTCCACCAGACAGAAAAGATTAAGAATTTGTTAACAGCTGCCTTCTTAGACGCCCACTTTGTGTGGATAGTTATTAGTCTTAAAAACCTGAGTACTATTAACTTTAAGGAAAGAGGCATGAGATTTTAAAAGCCAGAAATGAATGATTTTGACTAAGGCCAAAATACTTAATAACTTTCATTTAACTAAAAAAAAAATATGCAATTCAGTTTCCTCATTTTAAAGAGCTCCCTGCCGCCCAGCCTTTCAGTTTTGAAGGAGAACTGAAAAGAAGCAAGAAACTGGTACACAGCACAAACTTCACTTCTGGCTGTGAAAGACTAGCCAATTGCTAAAATGTTTTACAATGAAGATGCTTGTATCACATGGAGAACACTGCAAGCCTCTTTTTACTACATCCTTCATATATTATGCATCAATCATATTTTTTAAATGATTTAGATGAAAACTAGAAAAGAAAATAGATAGAGGTTTTTGAGAGACAGGGGATGAGAGAGGCATATCTATAATATAGGACTGCTGAGAAACCTAGAGACCAGTTTTAAATTAATTTGACTAAGATTATGGGTACAGCCTTACAAAATGTTTACGGAAGAGAGAGGGCACGTACGAAAAGGGCACAGCAACAGCAGCATTCGGGATCCCTTAATCAGAAAGGGGGAGGCATTTAGACGACTTCAGATGGGAGAAGGTCATACTCAAAAGACACACTCAACGACCTTTAATTTTAAAGGAACATCTAGTTTCTGAAGAAAGTAGGTGAAGAGTTAAATAAGGATAGCATTTTTCAACACTAGAGATGTAATATGTAAAGAAAGAAGATATAAACAAAAGTTAAAATTGTAACCTAAAAATGACATGGGGGAACAAAAGAGAAGTCCAACATTTTTGTCCAAGGTTTTAGCTAGTTTGTAGAGTTAAACTCATTGGAATAAGGGTGAATTCCAACATACATGAAGAATGAAATAATCAGAGGTAGGATTTAGACTAAGAAAAGAATGTTCCAGGATGCTGGCTTTTTGAAGGCACTCAAGTATAGAGTGAGAGAGACTGAAGCTGCAGTGTGATTAGAGAGAGGCGTATACTCATGTATCTGTCATAAAGAAATAAAAATAACTCCAGGAACTGTGACAAAACATATATTATTGAGGAATACAAAGAGTAACAAGGTAGAAAGAAAGCCACTTCATAAGTAGTTTCTTGTAACAATATACCTTCTACCCAGGGAATAAGAAAGGGAAGTTTGTTTTCCAGATATACAACTTTGCAAAGTAGTTTTGACTTAAAGAATTTGAGAAATGTTATGTTAGTTATCTGGTTCTTTAAACAAGTGTACTGAAGCTAAAGCTTCATAATTGGGACAATCAGAGTGTTTGATTTTCTTTTAATCTTGCGAAACCTATCCTCTAAGACAAAAAGATCTGATCATAAAGTCTATAAAAAGTCTAACGAGTATAAAAGTATAGAGCTATGAAAGTGGATATATTGATGGCAACTTTTATGGCTTCCATAGAAAGTGTAGAGAGGATCTCTGGTTTGCTTCATCGAGGTAGTGTCCAGGATTGGAAGGTCATCATTTATTATAAATACTACAGATGACAAATGCAGATTAGCTAGAGTGTTGTTATTGCATTACGATGCCACTACCTCTAGTGGCTTATGACCTTTCATTCCCGAAAAAAATGATCTTTTGGGAAATTTCCTATCTTGATTTGGGTAAAGGAAAATTAAAACCCAATATTTACTTGCTCAATTTTATAATCTGAAAAATTTCAAATGAAGTAATTATTTTTAATGATAGTTAGCAGATAAAATTCTCAAATGCAACGTGTCCCCCATTTCATGAACTATTTCCCATACAGTCTAGAATATCATCGACATAGTCATCATGTGGATCAGCAATGCAATAACAGTTGTCTTTTCTATTCAGTAGCTCAAACAGAAGGGTTTCTTTAGTTTTTTAGTTAGCTTTTTTTTTTACATTAAAACCCACCTACCATTCCATTTTACTAATCAAAATCTGCAAGATAGGGTAGACATGTATGTCTGCAATGAATTTCTATTTCTGCATCAACTTCTCAAAATTTAAAACTTCCAGTGAAATCAAAATGAAACTAAACATTCATATCCATTCAATAAAGAGAAAACTGAAAGCAATTTCAAGAAGTAAAAAATTCAAAGTTTAAAAGCATCTCTTCAGAGCATTTTGCCTTCTGTTAGTATAGTAGGAACAATCAAATTATAAGGAAAGTTCTAACCACAATAAAAAGGTACTCCCAACAACATAGTTTAAAAGAGTAGTCCAACTGTGGTAATGTCCACATTCAGTCATTAATTTAGAACAGCTAATGTAAATGGTAGACTATAAAAGTATATGTAACTGATTTGTAAAGATTTCTTTCAGTAAGGTTTTTTTTTTGGAGACCTCCCTTGTTTGTTAAAAGGTAAGAGTCAAATCACAAATATGCATGGAGATGAAGCCTTTAAATTGTTCATACTTTTCTGCATTCAAATTCAAAGATCTAACACAGCATGAGCTACCTGACTCAATTTGAGAAAGCAGCAGCCTTTTATTAAGGCTAAGGAAGAGTTTATATTTGAACGATAAATCTAAGAATAGGAAAATGAAAACAACACAAAAATAAGCAAAAATTTCCACCAAAAAATGCAATGCCAACTCAAAAAAGTCCTTGGGATCTTCTTCAAATAAGTCTTAACCCTAGCAATGATACAAGCCTTTGAAGACGGTAAAACTAAGTAACGAGAAACAGCTTCAATTTGACATCTATATAATGCTGAAATGTGGCCTTTGTTGTCTTTCAAAGACGTTAAGTACAGATAACGGCTGAGAACTCAAACTCCTCCATAATTCTTTTTTTTTTCATGAACAGATAACAAATAGGTAATAAGTTTTGAAGAACTGATGGGGTACAACAGCCTATGTGGAAGAGAACATACCACATAATGCAACTTTATCTCAGTATAGGACCCCACACAAATTACCAGCCCTGAGTTTGAGTCTTGAGCATGTTAACCTGATGCAAACATGTTTAAGGCTTAATCCTGCAGTTCTTATATTCAGAAGCATTAATGTTGTGAATATTCTTAATGCATTTCATTATTCATATGTAATGTGACACTGATAAGAAGTCATTATATTCTGAGCAATTTTCCTGAAGACCATAAATCCCAAGTCAGGGAAGGTATAGTTATCTAGGGAAAAAAAAAATTCGAAGTTTCTAGATAGTTCCACAGCACAGCTCACTAAGAATTGTACTGTGTGACGATGATATACATTTTTTAATAATCCTTTTCTGCTTCTGTTAAGGATGGTGGTGACATTTACTTAATACTGATTTTCTTGTGTAGCAGATTATTTTCTTATGGCTATAGTTATTTGAAAAAAATTAAAAATGACTACCTGAATTTTCCAGTGTATACCATTTACCATTTCATAGTACACCTCATGAAATGGCTGATTAAATGGTGAATTCAGAATTGCTGCCCAATACTGTAAATTAATTTAGAATAAAGTAAGTTGTAACCAATTAAGCTATAATTTACATCTTAAAAAAAAAATCACTTTAGTGCTACAGGCTTGACCATGAGATAATGATATATCTATATAAAAGTGTAGATTAACAAACCTGTCCTGGAATGCTAAGGAGATTGTGAAGGGTAGGGAGAGACAACTATTCAACCACTAAAGATATAACAGTCATAAGCAAGGAATTAACTTTCCTTATTGGCTTAGGTACCTGGGTACTCAAAGAATGTATACAAATATTAAAAATACCATTCTTTAAAACTTATATCCAAAAACAGGAAGAAAAATATGTCTTGAGATACTTTTCTGCCTCATTCCAAAATTTTCCTATGGTCATTACAAAGGACATGCAAAATCAGAAGAAAATTTAAAAATATTAAACAAAAAAGGTAATAGAGAATGTGATATTTTAGAAATAGAGAGTTAATCTCAATTGAAGGAGTTTCATTTTTTCCTACCATGGAGTTAATCAGCTAGAAAAAGTGCTTGAGGCATATCTGCACATTTAATATTAAAAATAAAAAATAAATAAAAGCCAGAGTTCTGATTCAGGCAATGATTTAAGAGCCTGAAGAAAGAAAAATAAAGATTTCAAGATTAAAAAAAGGACTGGGCACAGGGGATTGTGCCTGTAGTCCCAGCTACTTGGGAGGCCGAGGCAGGAGGATCACTTGAGCCCAGGAGTTTGAGGCTGTCGTGAACTATGATTGCACCCGTGAATAGCCACCGCACTCTAGCCCGGGCAACATAGTGAGAACACGTCTCTTAAAAGAAAACTAAACAGAAGGACAAAGGAGTGACCTAGCCAGGGAACCCAGTTATCTGAGATAAAGAAATACAAAAATTTAAGCTATAATGAGCCTGGATAAATGTGATCCACTAAATGTAATCAATTCATTAGCCCTTCTGTTCAGCCTTTCCTATATGCTCCTAGTGGACCACGCTCTTTTGAAGTTCCTCAAACTTGGAAACAGAACCTGCCTAAGGTTGGTGCTACTCTCTTTATCACCTAAGAATCCTGTTATCACATAATTATTTGCAGAGGACAGAGCAGCAAAATTAGATGTTTCTTTCACTGCAAGTTAAGCTGTGTTAGAACAGCTCAAAGTTGTGGATACATCTATGCTTTATACTATATGGGGATGCCAAAAAATGTATACACATTTTAAGAGATGTTATCTAGCATTATATATTATGTATATAATTTGAGCACCTCATGTAATTGCATAAGTCAAATGTGACATACTCATCTTTTGTTATCGGTATATATTGGGTATTATAATTTTAATACAGTTTTTTCCTTTCTTAAAATGTGTATATATTTTTGGGCACTCTCTCTATATAACAGACATTAAAACTCATAACCAATTGTCTTCTCACCCAAATTTCTCAACCACTGTCAGCAACATCATGTTTATAATTTTAGTTTACTATTTTAGCTTCTCATAACAATTCTAGAAAAATAAAGCAACCTCAAAATGAGAGATTTCAATTTGTCATCCCATAAAAGTTAAACATGAGCCAGTTCCTAAAGGAAGTGACAGAGATGAAACAATCTCCACTACTTCCTCCTCTTGCTGGTGAACAGCCTGACTCAAATTTTCAAAACATGAAAGCTCTAGGGGACTTCCCTGGAAAAGGCCCAACCCCTGGCAAATCATTTTATTTAATGCACTAAATGAGCCAAATGGAATATGGAGGACAGGAGCATGTCACTGAGTCTAACAGATACTTGAGTGTTAAGCAGAGAGTTAAAAACTACCAAGTATTTATGCCAAGTTTTGAAAGCAAAACCTCATTTTTGCAGTAACCTGGTCTGGAGACCCTCTCAGATACATCTAGTCTTTGAAGCACCTTTGAGTTGTACGGATGTAAGAATAACTTTGAATTATAGAAGTTATATGCATCTTTAAGAATCACATTTTGATGATTATAAAATTTTTTTCTATTTTACAACATAGGTTCAGCTACACTGAAAAAATTACAACGCTTATTGAAATACATTTCATTTTAGAAACAGACTACTAAAGAAGTCTATACAAAAACTCTAAAATAATTTCTGTAGTAAAATAAAGAGTGCATTAAAAGAGCTACACAAAGAAGAAAATTTCCATCTTTCTCTATAATGCTTGATATACTGTGAAACATAGCCAGCTCAACTCTGTAGCCAGCACCAAAAGCTGAAAAGAATTCCTTACAATACACAGTGATACAATTAATGCTCTGGATTAATTTCACAGCCTTCCCGATTAGTACAAAGGAAACCAGGCCTATCCCCTCTTTGAGGAGAAGTCCAGGATATAAAAGCAAGCATACCTCATCAGCTGATATGAAATTATAAAATTCCACAAGTCTGAGTATTTGAAACTTATAAAAGTCACCAGAAAAATGCAAGCAAATTGGGCTTTAGTTCGGTGGTTCCCCTGGTTTAGAAGATAGTTCCCTCCGTGAGCTCAAGGTAGTCTTCTTGTTCATTCCCTTGGATCTGTTGATTCACCAAGACAATGACAAAGCTCCTGGTAGAGGCTGAGGAGAGTCTGAGAACTACAGACATGCTCACCAACTCCCTCTCTGCCAACTCACACATGGGAACATAACTCCCGGAGAACACACTTAAGGAGATGGATGTTAATGATGCTGTGCTGAAGTGTTCTTCTCTGCCAGGTGCCGCAGAAAGCTGTCCTCACTCTGGCCTCTATGATTTAAAGGCTCACTCTTAAAGAGAGCCGGAGGTGGCGGGAGGTGAGGGACTGGAGGGATAGGAAGGTGGTGTGGGTGGTGAGGGTGTGGGTGGATGTGAAGGTGTGAGAAGGGGTGGGGGATGGGCCGGGGAGGAAGAGTGCTTACAGGATTCATATTAATTGGAGGGGCTGGGGTTGTGGGTGTGTTCACCACAGAAGGAACTGGGGTGGATGGGGAAGTTGTAAGTGGGATCTGGATAGCAGGCGGCACATTCACCGGGCTGGTCACTCGAAAGCACTTCTCCTTGTGGGCCTTAAGCATGTTAGAGAAGCGGAACCGCTGGCCACAAACATCACATGGATAGGGCTTCTCGCCTGTGTGAGTTCTGCGGTGCCTCTTCATGTTGGGGCGGCTGGTGAAACTTTTGCCACAGATTTCACAGATAAAGGGTTTCTCTCCTGAATGAACATAGACACAAAAAATTATTAACATAGGAGATAATCATGTGCTTATGTTATTCCTCATATTTAAAAAGCAGATTACTTTTCTCTCCCTCATGGCATGTTATTAATATATTCTAGAGTCATAAAAGAGTGTTCCAAACTGGGACTTCACAGAGCAAATACAAGCAAAACTTACCTACAACCTACCATCTGGGCTTGGTTAAAAGGAGGAAGAGGTGTTTAGAATAGTGACCCTTCACATCTTACACAAAAACTGTTCAAATGGCTTTCCCATGCTCAAGGGAACTAATAATATCACAGATGAGTCTCTGCCTCTAAATTCAGGCAAGAAATTTTTGACTTCCTAACCAAAAGTAAGGCCGCTGAAAATGTCCTTTGGAGCAAATAAGTTTGCTCATGTCTACTTATACAGAATCCCTTACTTAGCATGTAGCTTGCTTTTTGATACTGAACTTGGATAATACTGGCCTGACTCACCCTACAACATGAACCTCGCACTGCACTGTATCTCAATGGGAGAGGTAGTATTGGCATTTCTGCAGATAATTCTTCATTGTGTGGGACTATCTAGCACATTGAAGAGTGTTCAGCATTTCTAGTGCCAGCCTACCAAATAAATGCCCACAAGAGAGTCTGACAATCAAAAATGCCCCCACATCATTTCTAAATGTCCATGGTTGTGGAAAGGTGGGGGCGGCTATTGCTCTGGGTTGAGAACCGCTAGGCCAATGCCTCAAAAAAGAAACAGAATCCCATCGTCTTAAGGTGCTTAAGGAGAAAACTAGGTTTGGGTTGTGAAGCCTTAATTTTTAAGGGTCCTTAACTTTCCTTTGAACTTATTGCTTAGTTCCATGCTATGTCTGCCTGGTTCTCTATCTGAGCTATAGAGAGAAAATAAAAGGGTTTTTGAGTCTATATGTTCATTAATCATTTCATATGGGATGCTGAGTTGAGGTGTGGAATAGCCATGTCCATGCACTTTGTTTTTTGATTTTTGGGGGTTTTTTTTGGTAGAGACAGTTTTACTTTATCGCCCTTGGTACAGTGCGGTGGCGTCACACAGCTCACAGCAACCTCCAACTCCTGGGCTTAGGCAATTCTCTTGCCTCAGCCTCCCGAGTAGCTGGGACTACAGGTGCCCGCCACAACTCCTGGCTATTTTTTTGTTGCAATTTGGCCAGGGCCAGGTTTGAACCCGCTACCCTGGGTATATGGGGCTGGCGCCCTACCCACTGAACCAAAGGCGCCACCCAGTGTCCATGCACTTTGGTCACCATGTGCTTGTATGTTTCAACTCAATTCCTGCATCAGTTCTCTGTGGTTCCTATCTTTACACTAAGACCTGCTACAAGAGTTTGCTGTCAATTCAATAGCTGCTCCTTTCCTCCCAAGAGTGTGCTTATTCTACCCATGTGTACGGAGTCTTACTGAGGACTAGGAACTGCTCTAATGAACTCACTTTATATCTACAAACCTTGGTGATCCTCACAGCCACTGTATGTGTTTAAGGTAGGTATATTATTTACCCCTATTTTACTGATGAGGAAATTAAGAAACTTGCCCAAAGTTATTCATTAGTGGACAGTTAGGATTTAAAAACTCCAGAGTTTGGGCAGTGCCTGTGGCTCAGTGAGTAGGGCGCCGGCCCCGTATACCAAGGGTGGTGGGTTTAAACCCGGCCCCGGCCAAAGTGCAACAGAAAATAGGCGGGTGTTGTGGCGAGCACCTGTAGTCCCAGCTACTTGGGAGGCTGAGGCAAGAGAATCACCTAAGCCCAGGAGTTGGAGGTTGCTGAGAGCTGTAACAGCACAGCACTCTACCGAGGGCAGTAAAGTGAGACTCTGTCTCTAAAAAAATAAAAATAAAAAGACAATAAAATAAAAAAATAAAAACTCGGGCGGCACCTGTGGCTCAAAAGAGTAGGGCACTGGCCCCATATGCCGGAGGTAGCAGGGTTCAAACACAGCCCTGGCCAAAAAAATAAAACAAAAACTCCAGTTTGGCTCCAGAGTCTATGCTTTGACATGTAAACCACAGCACTTCACACCTCACAGCACTTCTGCATACAGGAAGGAGTGCATTTTCATACTGTTTTCTCCACTTTGGGACTCCTTATACTAACAGGAGCAAACTCCTTTTCCCCATATCATAGCCCTATTCTCTTTTATTTTAATTTTTTTTTTGGAGACAGAGCCTCAAGTTGTCACCCTGGATAGAGTGCCGTGGCATCACAGTTCACAGCAACCTCCAATCCCTGGGCTCAAGTGAGTCTCTTGCCTCCGCCTCCCAAGTAGCTGGGACTACAGGCGCCTGCCACAACGCCTGGCCATTTTTTGGTTGCAGCTGTCATTGTTGTTTGGCGGGCCCGGGCTGGATT
>CAUYRH010122862.1:0-10155 GCA_963574655.1 Perodicticus potto | reverse complement strand
AACAATGACGGCTGCAACCAAAAAAATGGCCGGGCGTTGTGGCGGGCGCCTGTAGTCCCAGCTACTTGGGAGGTGGAGGCAGGAGACTCGCTTGAGCCCAGGAATTGGAGGTTGCTGTGAGCTGTGATGCCACAGCACTCTATCCAGGGCAACAGCTTGAGGCTCTGTCTCAAAAAATAAATAAATAAATAAATAAATACATAAATAAAATAGAAAATCAAAAATATATATATATACTTTAAAGATATGGAGATAGACTTTGTACGAGCTTGAGAGAGCACCTATGCCTTTGATCTTGGGTGTCAGAAAATCAGAGATTAATGGAAATCCATAAACTGGAATGGAGAAGAGGAAAGTGAGTTTGCATTGTGTGAGCGCCCTTGGCCTCACCAAGGCCAGTGAATGACATCACAGATCCCAAGGCCTTTGCGAATACCACATTGCAAGTTAATGGAAGACGCCTGCTTCACTTGGGAACAGACTGAAGCAGTGTTCAGGAACTGGCCTGAGACAAGAGGGGGGAAGAGCAGAGCTGAGACGCAACCCCAACTGTCAGGGTCTGGAGTCTGAGATTTCATCATGCTTCCCTGTGCTTGGAAAACACAAAGTCTGTTTAATTGCTTCGTAAACCTTCTGTGGATAAAGCCGATTTTTTCCTTATAAGGACACTCATTTCTGATTTCATAGCTTTTTCCTCCTAAGAGAAGGAATTTTTCTTATCCTGCAACTACAGACGGCAAGTCCTTCAGGATACAAATTTGTTTCTTTAGAATTTAGGAATATCAGAAGAGCAGAGAATGTGTCAACTATCGGCAACGACTATTAGGTTTTTAATCTACAGAATAACAGCCTTGGAAGAGACTGCTGTTCAAGGAGGTGGAAAACATTACAAACTCACCCAACTAGTCCACAAAGAGCCCGGCTGCAGCTCAGTCGGCCAGGGACCCGCTGTCCTCTCTCCACTCCAGTCTCCTTAGAGAGTATTTAGAATGCATTCTCTTACACAACTTACATGGTTTTTATCCCTTGATTGGCAGGAATAGTTGCAATTTTTCTTTTTAGCTTACAAGAGAGCCTCCCAAGCTCCCCAACTCCCATAAAGCACTTGATTCTTTGATGTTCCAGGTAGAATGTTAACACATTATCTGGTGGTGAAGCATTTTCATAGTGCTGTCTGCTTTCTTTGCATTCCCCAAACTCTCAGGTGGCTCTTCCCTTTTAGGGTCTTCAGGTTCAGGACTAAGTCTTTATCCTTTCCGTATTTCTAGGAAGATGTCCACTAGGGCCCGTTCTAGTGGGTGTAGTTACACAGCTTCCAGGGCAGAAAGTGTCTTTTCCCTTAGAAAATATGGACCTGCAGTTTGTATCAGGTTTTTCTCAGCCATTATTACAGTGAGCTAAGTTTTCTGTAACTTTTCTTTTAAACTAAACAAGTTTCTCTTTGCTTTTATTTGTTAATTTTGCCCTTCTTGGTGTAAATTCCTTCTAATCAGAACATGTGCCTGAACTTGAAAATAACAACATGACAAGTGAAGGGAAGCAGTTTCCCTAATTTGCAATGTCTTCTTCAACAAAGCATCATTTAGTGCTTTAGAAATAATCTCCAAGTTTTTCCACTCTTCCCGCTCCCCCAATTCTTTCTTCAGCATATTGCTATGCTTTTAGTTAGCTCAGTTTACATGGGGCTAAACAAATTTGCAGTTTGTAGACAACATTCATTTCTTAAAAGGTACTGTAATTTCTAATGAATCAAATTTCTCAGAAAGCTGAAGAAGACACTTTTCTCCATGGAACTTTAAAGCCTGAGCAATAAGAACGTCATAGTATTTGATGTAAGCCCAATAATGTTTAAAGAGACCTTTTCAAAGCAGTCTTTGTCATTGGCAAGCAGAGATGGAATATATTAATAATAGTCACCTTATTATTTCTGGTAATTATTCATTCATTTACAATTATGTATCAAGCACATTTCTGTGCCTATACCATTAGACCACCCTACCAGTAATGAAGAACAACCAATTATTTTATGATTCTTTCTCTCGATCTTTTGACCTAAGTGACAAGGAACTGTTGTGAGTAGTTGATAGACCTAACAGCACCCAAACTTATCAAAAGGAGCATTCTCGTCCCTTTACTTCTTGATGTGGTCCTCTGATTGCAGACCACTTTCTCTTAAATTCATAGAATGAAATTTCTCTTAAAGATACCAGCCACACAGTATCAGTAGAATGAGACAAGAGACAAGTAATGCAGAAGAACTGAGCATGAGAAGGAGAGTAGTGAAGGCCAGAAAAAATTATAGACTAACATAAGATCTTAAGCCCCCCAGCTGATTGAATGAACCAATGGGGCACCAGAAATATCCTAAATATGAGCTGCTGGCCATCAGAAGAGAGGTCAGATGGGCCTTGTCTGTCCTTTTCTTAGAGATACCTTTTTAACTCATGAACAGGCCTAAAGCTATGTAAGACAAAGTCTAAAACCTACTGGCAGGTCATCAGTTTACTTAAGAGATCACTTGAGTGTGGCCATATGACTGGTGTATGTCCAGTACTTTGTCTCTGATTAACAGACTTCCTTAACTTAAAAGATTCCAAACTTTCAGACAAAGTTTCATTTCTGTAACAAATCAAGGAATCTTTCAACCTACCCATGACCTGTAATGCCTCGCTTGGGATGTCTTGCCTTTTGGGGCCATCCTAACTGTAGAGATGCCTTCCATGAATTAAATTTTGACTTTACATGTAATTTTTATCTCTCTGAAATGTATAAAACCAAAATGTAACCCAACTATGGCAAGACCCCAATATTACATCTTTTACTCAGGAGAAGCCTTTCATTGGCTTCTTTCACTGGATACCTATGAACCAGGTAATTGCTAGCCAACATTCCACTTTTCCTTTTTGCCTCAACTTTTCAAATTTATCTACTTAGCCACTGGGGAGGCATTGTTTTGGAAAGCACCTCAAATACATGTAAATCTTCTGTGATACCCAGTATCTCAGGGATAGCAGCATGTAGCAATCATTTACTAGAGAATTAGTAGGCATTTTTTAGGGCTAGGTATTAGGACAAGCGTAGAAAACTAGAGCTCTCACAGTTGGAAGTCATTAGAAATGTTTTATGTGGTGGCATGGTATTATTAAACGTTTTAATTTTATGAGTAACTGAGGTAATGGTGATGGTGTAAATTTTAATCCACCAACAAATCCTCCCCAAACACATAAATGTGAAGAAGAGGAACCAAAACTCATGCTCTTATTGTAAAAAGAAGGCAAATAATTTCCAAACTTCAAAAGGCGATACAAAAATAAACCCCAAATCCTTATGATTTATCTCTTATCCTTCTGCCACGATCCTTGTGAAGTGCAGGGGAAGTTCCTAAACAATTGCATGGAATAGGGAAAGAAGAATTAGCAACAGGCCTGATATTGATCTAAGACCAGCGCCATGAGGAGAAAGTGCACCAAAACTGAAAATAAGTGCACCAAAACTGAAAATACCGAAGAAGAAAAAGAGACACGCTAGGTTAGGAACTGACAAGAAGGAGGAACTTAAAATTGCATACAGTGTGTCAAGAGGCAATCTTGGAGAGGTGATACTTGCAAACAGCATTTTAAAAAGAAACGCCTCTTTGAAAGCCAAATGCTAAAGGGAAATAAAAGCAAGAGAGCACATTTGCAATTCTACAAGTCAAAAGAAGAGTGGAAATAAGAAAAAGAGCTCTTGCACTTGGTGTATCTTAAATCTCCGCAGATCACCAGCCCTGCACAGAGAAACGCAGAGGTGTAACACCCGGCCGAGTTGCCCTGCTTGCTGCATAGGCAAGAGCCAATGCTCTGAGGCCCCAGGGGGTGCCACAGGGAAAGACTTTACTACTGCAGAGTGCCAGGCAGGGAGACAGGAGGGTTTCTCAAGTCCATCTCCCTGAAACGTTTGGAGCGTTTTTAAAGATAGTTTGGCAGGCAAAGGGCTAAGCAATTGGGTCTGCTAACTGGCTGAGTTAGGAAGTGGTGGGTGGGAAACTGTAGAGGTGCAGACATTGTCTTCTTGTGCTGAGGCAGTTCTTGGGCAGCGGTTGCAATACAAGTTGATTCAGTTCCTCGGTTTGGGCCAGTGGTCTGGTGGATCAGCCAATCCACTGGGACGCAGGGCCTGGAAGATATCTTGAAAACTGGCCTTAGGTATCTGTAGAGAAATTTAAGAATCTTTATGACCATCATCTATGTGCCTCTTGAGTAGCAAGTATAGGAAAGCAAACTAGGGGACAATGGCTGATCAATATTTTTAACTATGCCTGTGCCTTTAGAGAGTTTAGACCCCTATGTGGTTCCACCTTGCAGCCCTTTATTAATTTCTAAAGGGTGATTTCAGAGGCACAGTTTTCAATCCTCTATAACCAATATAAAAATATAGCAGAAAATGAGAATCAAATTAATTCAGCTGACAAAAATTCCACCCACTAAATGAAAGTGAATGAAATATTCTCAATAAGCATTTCTAGATATGTAAAACAAACCACTATCAAACTGAAATTCAAACACCAAGAACTAAAAGGGATGCTAAACAAGAAAAACTAAAGTAAGAATTGATTGACTTCAGAAAAACATAGAAGTCTAAGTCACATGGGAAATGAAGATGAATTTTAAAAATCCTTAAGGAATACAAAGTGCTGGTTTAATGATTGCATTAATGTACACAGCCATGATTTAATAAAAAAGAAAAAAAAATCCTTAAGAAATAAGAGAGTCAATTGAAAACTTAATAAGATCTTTGAAGAAAATCAAGAAAACTACCAAGATAACAATAGGGGAAAAAAAGAAATTAAAGAAGAAACAAAAAGATCAAGACAGAAAGTGCTTGAAATAAAATGTAGGCAAAGATGATTCCGTTGGGTGTAATGGAATCTCTAAAAAAGATATATAAAATAATGGAACACAATATTCAAAATTGATTCTTTAACAAATATATTTTCTTTAAATTGATTCTTTAAAAAATATAGGAAGCTATGTGTTAAAAGAGCTCAGAGAATATTGACTCGGAACAACTAACTGAGACCAATTAAGGAAAACTATTAGACTTTATAAAGGTTAAAAAAAAATCGCTGGAACTACAAGGCAAAATGATAAAACATCTTACAAAGACAAGATTACTAGGCTGGCTTTATACGTGCAAAAGCAATGCAGTGTTCAAAAACAAGGTACAAATGCACCCTCAATAAAGCAGCAATGTTGTGTTTTTTAAATATACAAGAGTTTAAGAATTTACATCCAGGAGCCATTGCTGAGAATCTAGAATCCCACTAAGAAATGAATGGATTATCACCAGTAAAGGACTGATGATGAGAATTTAATGCACTTAATTGTACATCTAACATTAAAGCAAGTGGGATGAGGTTTGAAAAATGTTATATGTTGAAATAGTGATTACAGGAAAACTTATAGCCTTGTGCACTTTAGTTAATAAAACTGAAAAGAATGAAAATTAACAAATTCCCAACTCAGAAAGCTATAATATGTCAAAAAATAAAATAAAGAAAAAAGAGAGAAATAATAAACAAAAGTAGATATTAATAAGGCAATACCTTGGCTGTGTTTTGAAGAAGTTAACAAAAATATAAAACCACTAACTACCCAAACAAAGAATGGAAGAGAGAAAGCATAGATGTTTAAAATAAGAATCAACAAGGAGAAATAATAATTGAAACAGGAAAATTTATTATTTTATTATTATTTTTGAGACAGAGTATTACTGTATTGCCTAGGCTAGAGTGCTGTGGTATCAGCCTAGCTCACAGCAACCTCAAACTCTTGGGTTCAAGAGA
Source organism: Perodicticus potto (assembly GCA_963574655.1). NCBI lineage: Eukaryota > Metazoa > Chordata > Mammalia > Primates > Lorisidae > Perodicticus > Perodicticus potto. The sequence goes on along the minus strand of CAUYRH010122862.1, from coordinate 4,331 downwards.
TCCTCCTGCCTCTGCCTCCTGAGTAGCTGGGACTACAGGCACCACTGCAATGACTGGCTATTTTTTCTCTATTTTTTTGTAGAGACAGGGTCTCACTGTAGCTTAGGCTGGTCTTGAACTCCTGAGCTCAGGTGATTTTCCTGCCTCGGCCTCCCAGAGAGCTAGGATTACAGGTGTGAGCCAGTGCATCCAGCCTAAACACAGAAGAATTTTCAAAAATCATTAGAGACTCCTTTACTAACATGTGTGCAAATAAATTCAAAAACATATATGTGTTGGACAGTTTCCTAAAGAATTTGACTTTGAGGCTAGGAGGAAAGGGGATTGATTGGTTTATTCCCAATTAATGGGCACAATGTAAGGGTATGTGGCACACCTTTTGGGTGTGGGACACAACTGCAAGAGGAACTCTACATCATAAATGCAAATATTGTAACCTAGTTGTTTGTACTCTCATATTAACCTGAAATAAGAAAATAAACAAGAAATGACTTGGTGTGAAGAGACCAATTTACACCACAGAAATAGAAAAGGCTATAAGGGAACCCCTTTACAAGAAAGCACCAGGCTTAGAGGATTTCACAGGAGAATCACACCAATTTTCTAAGACCAGATAGATTGAGTATAACTTATTTCAGACTATTAGAATTCTTTTTGAGAACCAAATATGCTTATGACAGTATAATGAGAAAGTCATTACCAATGTCACTTATGAATAATGATGTAAAATTACTTAAGAAAACATTGGAAAACAGAATCTAACACCACAATAAAAAAAGCTGATAAACCATGACTAAGTGAAATTTACTTCAGGAATGTAAGTTTGGTTCACTGTTGGGAAATCTAGCAAAATAATATAACACACTAACAGATCAAAGGAGAAAAAGAAACATATGAGTATCTGTAGAGCTGCTAAAATTCTTTGGACTAAATCCAGCATGATATGTAACTTATTCTTGAAGCTTATTCTTTCACCATGGGAAAATACTAGAGGTACTTTTACTAAAAGCAAGAGCAGTAGGAACAAAGGAAGTTTGCCTATATCTCCTATTATCACCTATTATTTAACCTTGTCCTAGAAATAATAACCAAGGTAATTAGAGGGATAAGAAATGAAAAAAAAAAAGAAGTAAAACTCTCCATTTACAGATGTTATGATCAGGTGCCTGGAAAACCCTAGAGAAACAATAGTAACACTTTCTCAAATCAGAAGAATTCAGGAAAGTGCCAGAATATAAAATTATTATAAGGAAATTACTCATCTTCAGGTATAGAAGCAAAAGCCATGGTGATAATATAATAGTAGAGAAACCCAATTTAGATTGCAACAAAGATGATTAAATACTTAAAATGAATTCAACCCAGAATTTGCAAAAACAAAAAGAGGAAATCTTCAAAACACTCCTGATAGATACAAATGTATCTGTCTAAACCAAAAGACTTTCTTCTCCTGTTCTTGGAAAGGATGACTAAGATAAAGATGTCAATTCTCCCTAAGTTAGTTTATAAATTTAATACAATCCTAATGAATACCAATAAGATTTTTGTAAAAAAAAAAAAAGTTTAGATAAGTTGATATTACAGTGTATATGAAAAACAGACAGGAAAACACTAAAAAGAATAGATATACAAAAAAAAGTAGCCGCATTATGCCTTAAAACACATTACAAAACCTCTATAATGAAAATACAAAGACAGATCAATGGAATAAAATAAAAAGCCCAGAAATAGACTTAAGAATATCCGGAACTATAATATATCACAACTCAGCAAAAGAAAATGGACTTTTTATTAACAATAGTTCAAGTTAGACATTTGAGAAAAGACAAAATTAGATCCATAACTCACATCATACATAAGAATAAACTCCAGGTAGATCAGAAATCCAAATCTAAAAAAAAAAAAAATCGTGTAAGTGCCTGAAGAAAACTTGCGTAATACTTTTTTTTTACCTGTGTGAAGGGATAACTAACTGGGATTCAAAATATTGATGCGATAAAAAATTAACAAAATTTAACTATATAAAAATGTAATTCAAATCACAACTGATGAACTGAGAGAGAATATTTGTTAATATCCTTAGTATATAAGAAAATCTTTAAAAATGAGTGAAAAAGACGAAAATCAATACAAAAATGTGCAAAAGATATGTGTAAGAAACAATTCACAGAAAAAACATAAAAATGGACCTTCAACACATGACGACTTTGCTTAAATAAGAAAAATGAAAAATAACAATACACAAAGATGTAATTTCTCATCTATTAGATTGGCAAAAATTAAAGTATATAACAATGGGCTCAAAATAAAGCCTATTTATGAGGCTGTGTGAAAGTAGGCACTCTTAATATTGGTGGTAGAAATGAAAATTGATATACTAATGGAGGGAAGTTTGGCAATTTCTACACAAAGAACAACAAGTACGTAAGTAATCACCTTTTAATCTAGCCATTCCATTTTTAGAAATTTACCCTGAAGGTACCTTTTTAACAATATGAAGATATATCTATACATATCAAGTTTTCCACTGCAATATTGTCCATAATTTCACAATAATAGAAATGATTTAAATGCTGAAACATTGGATATGGATTGCATACACACAAGGGGAATGATGCAGTTGTAAAATAAATGAATGAGGAAGTTCTCCATGAACTACTGTGGAGTGATTTCCAGATTAAGTAAAAAAGGCAAAGTGGAAAACACTCTAGCCCACTGCCTTTTGTATAAGGAAGATGGAGAAATAAGAAAATACTTACATCTGAAGATTTCTAGAAAGAAAAAAAGGAAAGATAAATTAGAGACTAATGACATTGATTACTTGAAGGGGGTGGGTGGGAATGGGCCAGAAAGGGTAGAAATACTTGAGGGCGGAACAGGGTTGACACTTCTTAAAATATGTGCTTCTGTGCATTTCTGAATTTTAGAACTATGCTAATGTTTTATAAACTCAACATGAATAAAATAAATAAAATCAAGACTCATGGGGAACAATTTTAAATTGGAAGACAAATAGAAATAAACTGAATATTTCAAATGATTTACATAATCACACTCAAGTTCCCTGAGAGGCACAACTAGAGGATATAGCAATTCTATGATGTTTATGCTTCATAAGGTTAAAAAATACTTGATCTACATTCATGTTAGGAAAAAAAACTGTGTTAAAGGAGAAAATAATAATTTTAGGAGGGAAAAAGTCCTTATGTATTCTAAACCAAAAGCCTGGGGGTTAGTGATCAAATGACAAGTAGAAATGATAGAATGTTCTCAAATTTGCATAGGGCCAGGTGAATTTGGCTGATTCAAACATTCTTATCTCATGTGACTGATAGATTCTGCATGTTAGGTTAACACATTTTGCTAGTAATACTTTTTTGTTTTGTTTTGTTTTTGTTTTTGTAGAGACGGAGTCTCACTTTATCGCCCTCAGTAGAGTGCCGTGGCGTCACATGCTTACAGCAACCACCAACTCCTGGGCTTAGGCGATTCTCTTCCTCAGCCTCCCCCGTAGCTGGGACTACAGGCGCCCGCCACAGAGCCCGCCTATTTTTAAGTTTTGCAGTTTGGCCGAGGCTGGGTTTGAACCCATCACCTTCGGTATACGGGGCCTACTCGCTGAGCCACAGGCGCTGCCCCAGCTAGTAACACTTTTAATTCTGGTTTAAAGACAGCAGTAAATTACAAAAATAGTAACAACCATAAAAACACTGGATAAAAATATAGCCTTTAAGAATTTTTAAGTTATGTTTTGACCTCTGTCTTAAAGACATAGCAATCTTCATATATCATTTCTTTAAACTAGCTTAGAATGTTTGCAATGAAATTGATTCAGAGTATGTGAAAGTGGCCTAAATATAATGTGCTTTGTTTTATCTTGGAATAGTATGATTTTCATAATTTAAATGTCATCAGTGGAACCAAAAAAAATATTAAAAGCTTTTCTTATTACACCCACTGTTGACTTAACAGTAAATAATACAGTGGATTGGAACAAGGATGGAGCAGATGTATACAGAAAAACACATCCCTTTACTGTTGGTTTTCAAATATGAAAGTATATTTTCATTAATCATTGACTTATAAAAGCCACCCAGAATAGACATTACAATATGTTGTAGACTACAGTAATTTTCTTTTTTTTTTTAATTTTTATTTATTTATTTATTTTTAAATATATGTATTTTATTATTCTTCATTACATTATTCCCCCCCCACCCTTCCGTGGTAAGACAGAATTGATTTATAGAAAAGAATACAGAAAATACCAAAGCTCCTGGTAGAGGGAGAGATTTCAAGTGGGGAGAGAGATGCTCTCTCCGTTCCTCTCC